>APFE031740994.1:16384-49535 GCA_000404065.3 Pinus taeda | reverse complement strand
AATTTGATACATTTATACGGGGACTTGGCTTCACTAGAAGCAAAGCAGATCACTGTGTGTATTTTAAATTAATTGGTGACCATGTTATTTATCTGGTCTTGTATGTGGATGATATGTTGCTGGTTGGAATGACAAAGAAATTATCCAGGATTTGAAGACCCAATTGTCCTCCAAATTTGACATGAAAGATCTTGGTGCTGCAAACTATAATTTGGGCATGAAAATTAAAAGAGATCGGGAAAAGAGGAAGCTTTGGTTAAACCAGAGGAAGTATGTTGAGACAATACTGCAGAGGTTTAATATGCAGGATAGTAAACCAGTGAAGGTTCCTATTCTTGTAGGTGTGAAGTTATATGTTGAACAGTTTCCCAAGACACAAGAAGAGGAAGAGGACATGTCCCATGTTCCATATGCAAGTGTAGTCAATAGCCTGATGTATGCGATGGTCTGTATTAGACCAGACATTTCACATGCGATGGGAGTATTTAGAAGGTTTATGTCAAAACCAGGGAAAGAGCACTGGACAACCATGAAGCGGGTTTTCAAGTATTTGTGTGGCTCTAGTGATTATGTTTTTTGCTACCGAGGAAGACCAGGATTGGACAGAGTATTAGATATTCATGGCTTTGTTGATGTAGACTGGGCTGGAGATTTGGATTAGAGAAGATCTACAAGTGGGTATGTGTTTAACCTATTTGGAGGTGCAGTCAGTTGGATGATAAAGAAACAATCTGTAGTGGCACTATTACCTACAGAGACAGAATACATGGCAGCCACTCATGCAAGCAAGGAAGCAATCTAGTTGTAGAGATTTTGTTAAAGTATAGGGTTAGTACAGGGAGCTATAAAAATAGACTTTGATAGCCAAAGTGCAATTTTCTTGGCAAAGAACCCTTCTTACCATTCAAAGACAAAGCACATTGATGTTTAGTATCACTTTGTGAGGGATATGATAGAAGACAAAAAGGTTTTGCTGGTAAAGCTAGACACTTTGAAGAATACTCCAGATGCATTGACAAAATTTGTGATCTCTGAGAATTTATCTTGGTGTAGAGAAACAATGGGCATTGCAAGACTGGATAAATGACTAATCTCTCCTGTGCAAAGAAAACAACAAGTGGGAGAATGTTGGATTGTGTTATATTCTTTCCACGACTAGCTCCCCTAGTTAACCAGGGGGTGGAGCCCCCCCTCGTTGCGTTGATTGCGTAGTGGAGGGTCCATAGGGGATTTGAGGGGGGCGGTTAGCCCCCCTCTACGGGGTCTGGGGAAGCGCCTCGGGGGAATTTTTTTTGGACCCTATATTAGGTGGGTGGACCTACCTATGGTTTTGTGCATGGTTTTCGCACATGGTTTTGGGCGTGATGGTTTTCGGTCCATGGTATTGGATGCTTCGGCATGTATATATATGTATTATAACATTGAAAGGAACATAATGAAAAATCAAGCTGGTGGTCCCGGTTTTGGGATCCAGGGGAAAATATTTGTGTGTATGTGTTTTATGTGTTATGCTCTCGCATTGCTTATTTTCTATGTTTTAGAATTCACATGTAGATAATTTATGTATGGGGTTAAAACCTACAAATATTTCACTAGCCTTACTATGGCCTAGGCCAAAAATTTATCATTTTAAAATCTTGAACTTTTTTATTCTCTACTCACTTTTTGGAAAAAGGAAAAATCTAAAGAAAAAACATTTAGGTGTTTTGGTATATGTGTAGTCTAACCTTTTGGTATATAATTACTCTTTGTCTTAAATTAATAAATTTCCCCCATCTACTCATCACGGTAACTCTGGTATCCCTCCCCTTGTTTTCCTTTCCCCGCCCTTATGTCGAAGCCCTGCCTCAAGCAAGGTAGATTTTTAAAAAATTAACCATACACATAAAAACATTTTTTTCTAAATATACTAAACCTTCAAACATTATTGTGCTAAAATAATAGACCCAATACTTAACCATCTATAAATTTTCATTCCTCAATTGTTTTCATTTCCCGACACCAAGACTTGCATATTAAATCATATTTAATTTTTTTTAATCATGAAGATAAAAACTATTTTTAACCTACAAAACTTTCATACATTATTACAAATTTTCCAAAAACGAACCCAATACTCAGACAAAAAATTTACCAATTTCTTGTATTATAGTAAATCATACATGGATAATTGACATTCATATATTTATTGATTGGAAAAAAAAAGGAAAATACTAAAATCACCTACCATCCATCATGATTCCTACCATATTAAATTAATATGGTAAATAAAACTTTAATATAATTAAATTTATAAAATCCACAAGATAGAAGAGTCCAAAGAACTCACCAAAGACACCACAGTCCACCGCCAAACTATGCCATCAACAAAATTGAGCTCGACTACTCCATTATGCTGCATAGGTTATCTGCCTAAGGTCGTCAACTCTATATCCATGCCTGATAGAAGCTGCAAACTTGACCTGCAAGCAAAACCATAACCTACATGATGATATCCATCCTCACTCCAACCTGAGGTAGGGACAGAGACAACAAACAAAGATGGATCCTTTGGGCCATCTCATTTTCTCTTAGCCAGAAACATGAAAGGAGTTTTCATGTCAGGCAGGGTACGACTCTACAGCTATACAGGTTGGTCAAGTACTCATCTTGATTTGCTAAAGTGGTCGCGACGGTCAAGTCCACCTGGGTCGATTAATGACTAATCCTTTTGTTATAACACCATTTACCACTCTTGGTAGATCTGATGCTCTGTTTATGGCCTAGGGAAACCCTTCCTTCTAGACTTGGTCCAAAATCTTAAAAAACAATGTTTTATTCCCTATATGTTACTTTGCCCTGTGACAAAAGCATGTACACATGGGTCAGCATATACCCAACCCACGTACATATGTTAAAACACTTAAAAAAAATAAATTTCCTTAATTTCGGATGGAGTTCACTGGTTTTACCTATTACTCACCTCCTATTGCCCGCGGCCCAATGGTTTCCCAACTAAAAAAACTAATTTGGAGAGGTATAAATAAACCTCCATGGGAAGGCCTTAGGAGAGAAAAGTATGAGATATTGATACTATAGTGAGATTACCCCTGATCATGTCTGAAGAATCCCTGTGCCTCCTGCACTCCCCAAAGCTTCAGGAAACCCTTGTTTCCTTAATTATAGATATCCCCCATCTTGCTTGAGATATCCTTGTGTTGGTGATGGAGGAAGATTGTTGAAGGCCAGGAAAGGATAGATCCAGAGGACGGTTCCTCTTGGAGCCGGAGAAAGACTCAGGTCATATTTCTCCACCTTATCTATAACTTACTTCAATAAAAAGGAATGTTGTTATGTTTCTGATATGAAATGTGTTTATGCATCAAAGTTGTGTTTTAATTCATGTATGAATCTTTATTGATGTATAATTGGTCATTCATTTATATGATTTAAAGTTAACATTACGTATATCCTGTATGTTTCTATTGTCATCTATGTTCTATTTGAATAATTTTTAGGTTTCAAAAACATTGGGAGAAGCTGAGGGTTTGCACCCTATGGGATCTACACAAACGAAAGACAGCAGGTAAGGACATTCCTACGCAATTTAGTAGATTAAGGATGTTTAATGATTTTTTGAGCATTTCTTGTTGAGGTTTGCCCTCTGCTCTTTTGGGGTTCTCAACCCAAAGCCCAAGTTGGTTTCACCCATAACAGAATTGGTGACTCCACTGGGGATAAAAATCTTATTATTCCTGGTTTGGGTTGTTTGTTCTCAATCAGGGATCACTTTCTTGATTGCTTGCTTTTGCAGTATTCTTTGGTCCATTAGTGTCCCAGGCATCAAGTCTAATATTCTTGATCAGACCTTGATTTTTATTTTTCCTTATAAAGCTTTGTATATGCTTTTTACTTTGTTTGCAATAGCGTATACACATAGGTTTCTATAAAGTACACTCGCGTATACACGATTTTCCTGTATTAGAAACGCGTGTGCACGCTTATGTGTTTTTACACAGTTGCTTATGCAATTTTTTGGATGATTTTTGCAAATATTTCTACCCAGTTAGGTTTGTAGCCTGGTGATTTATGTTGTTGTATAGTCATCTACTGTCTGGAGAATCTATTTTTCCTGCGATCTTTCTTTTTCAAAATCTCTTTCTCACTGAAAAGATTTAACCTAGGTTTGCTTCTTAAGCAATTTTGTAGTTTGTATGTTGATGTTCAAGGCTTCATTTTGAAGTTCTTGGTTGTTCTGGTCTTCCAAAACAAGAGATTGTTTTCAATTTTGTTTTCAAGCCTGAATTTCAAGTTCTCTTGCTTTGCTTTCCCTTGTTTGGTGGCCTTATTGCTTTTCTTGCTTTTTGAGAGTTTCTTTTTAACAAGTTTGAAAGTATTTATTTCTTGGCCTTTTGGTCAGTTTGTCGAAATATTTTGATGCTATTTGGGTCATTTTGTACAAGTTGTAGTCTTTCTTGTTCAAGTTTCGTTCATTTTCAAGTTTATAACTTGCAAGATTAAAAGACTCCTTATGCTTATTTATTGATCTCTTGAGTTTTAGTGGCACTTTTGTGACTTCAGAATGTTGTTTTGTTTCCTTAAAAGAAAAAGCTTAAAAAAAATGTTGCTTGTGTTTTTCTTTTTCCAAGTTTTTGGTTTACGGTTTCTTTTGTTTTATTGTTGAAAAGTGAATTGCAATCTTTTACAATTTGTTCTTCTTGCTTTGAAGAGAGATTTGTTGTCAAATTTTTGTACTCTTCAGTTTTAAGTTGACTCATTGTTTCTATAAAGTATTGCATTTGCTTATTAAGGTTGTTTAGGATCTTGCATCATCATTGTAACTTGCATTAGGGTAGTTTGAATTTTAAGGAATTCTTAGTCTTTTTAGTTTTTGGGTGTGTAAAGATTGTTTTAGAAAAAGAAAAGAAAAATATTTTGCTTTATATAAATTTTTCGTAGAACCCAAGTAGATATCACTCTTCATCAAAGAAAATTACTACATTCATATAATTAGTTTTCTATTGATTTCTTTTGTGTCATAAAAACATCATCAGTTTCACTCTCGTAATTTTCCCTGACTTAAAGAAAAGCTATATAAAATCAAGCGATTAATAAAATGAACTAGAACTTTTATTCTTTTCATTAGAAAACACTAACAAGCTTAGGTTCATTAGGGCCTTGGATTAGGTGAGAAGAGAGTTAACTCTCCAAGGTCACTCAAATTACAAAACATTGAAGTTGAATAAAGAGCGAAACCCAATATAGTTAGAAAGACTGAGAAAGCTCCGTGACTAGGATTTAAGCATGAAGGAGAGTGAAGAGAAGGAAGAGAGATACCCCCTCTTGTACTTGTTGGATCCCGCCTCACGACTGTTCCGCCCGACTTTTGATATGAGTTGATATCCATAGTTGTCTATCCTAGGAATCGCATAGGTGGTTGTGGAGGGGAATCTCGTGGCACCTAAGGCTGACGTTGTATCACATTCAACAGTACTTCCGGAGGGTACCCTTGTGAAGCTTGGGTTCTTGCACCAATAAAGGTTGTTGTTTGGAGATCACCGTAATTGCTTCTAATACCTTCGCTAGTAGACCTGGGGCCTAATTACCCCACTCTATTTTTAGAAGGCCCTTGATTTTGGCTTTCTTGTATTTTGTTGTCCAGTCCTAATCACTCGGAGTGGAAATACTTGAGAGTTGTTTGATTTCTTATATCTTAAGGGACTTTTATAGAGTGCTTTTTGCTCCTAGTTGGCCTAGCTTTATAACTTTTTTGAGTCCTTAAGTAGATTTCTTAAAAATAATTCAAAGTTGCTGATCGACTAGCTCATCGGTCTAGGAGACTTCGTGGGCTATCACCTACGAGTCCTTAGACTTCTCCTCGAAGGCGTAGGAGCAATACTGCTAGTGGTTTTCAACTAGTGGCAGCAGGTGCATCGGAGATTGATCCTCCGGTTGGAGTCATTGGTTCACAAGATAGACATGGCATAAGTAGAGAGTTAGAGAGGAAAACTCCAGTTCTTTCTCGAGTCCTCTTCCTGTTGGAAGATAATATTGAGGTTGAAGAGATTTCTAAGTCAATTGTGGCTCCTAATTCTCCTCTTCCTCTTAATCATCCAGACGTTCTATTGTACGTCGAAACTCCGACCAATAGGCCTTCGAGCCCAGGTTTACGTCAATTTATTCCTTCGATGACCACTGCTGGAAGCATGGCATCGACGACAGGTGCTACAAGTATGTAGACTCCCATATCTATATAAGGAGGAGGAAAATTTTCTATACCTTGTCTTACTCCTAGCACTGCTATATGTGGTTCTACTTCCATTCCATCATCAAGTGGAAGTTCTCAAGTTGTTGCCTCTGGCATGGGATTTTTCCCTTTTGGAATGCCGACCAACGCGATTCCTTCAATTCCTTTGAGTATTTCATTAGCTGCTTCCACTTCCATGGCGAGTGGATCAGCTTCTTTTCAGGGTTTCCTGTTTAGGGGTGGTCATATACCACATTCCAACCCAATAGTAGGATCAATGTCGTTTTCCTTTACAGGTCAAGGTAATAATCCATTTCAAAGTTGGAAAAACCCTACAGTTAGTGGTTTAGGAGCCAGGAATCAATCTTATTTCAGTCAATAGGGGAATATGCCGTATTTTTCTGTCAATTCTTTTCAAAAAAATTCTCCCTATGCTAATTCATGGAATCCTTATTAGGGGCTTTCTACTCCTTTTAACACTTCATTAGGGGGTAACTTTACTAGTTATGAAGGATTTGCGGCAGGAGTTGGTCAAACTTTGAATTTTCTTAGATCAAAAGGATCTCCTTATGGTTTAGGTGGGTCTACTAATTACTTCAGGCAATCTAGTGCCTTCACAAATCCAGGTCATTCTTTTCAAAACGTTTGGAATTCCGCCCACACTAGGTGGAATCCTCAAGGTTCGCCACGAATCCCTTGTCTGGCAACGTTAAACTTGCCAGATCTCACTAAATTGACTAATGATCTGATTAGGTATAACCTGGTTTGGACTCTGGTCCCAACCAAACTTCCCTCCAATACCCCAAAATTCGAGGGGAAGACAGGTGAAGATTCGGGTGACCACGTAACCACTTTCCACTTATGGTGTTTGTCCAACTCCCTGATAGTCGATTCAATCAAGTTGAGATTATTTCAACGTACCTAACTAGAAACACGGCTAAGTGGTACATAGAGCTACCAGGGGGCACCTTTACTTCTTTCAATGATTTGGCTACTATCTTTTTGAACCATTTACAATTGCCTGTCCGATATGACGTCGGAACTGAGCTTCTGGCTAATTTCCAGTAAGATCCGAAAACTCACATTTCCGATCATATTTAGGAATGGAGGAGAAGGAAGAGGCTCATCAAAGCCGATATCCCACAATAATTCCTTCTGGAATGGTTTCTTAAACCATTACAACCTTATATCTCTAAGGACGTCTCCCTCTCCGATGTTTTCACTGAAGAGTAGGCTATTTTTTTCAGGGCACAGCAGTTAGAAATGATCTATTCTTAGTCTGGGGTTCTTCAAAAAATTCTACCTGACGCTCCTAGATCCAAGGTGGATATAGCCAAACCGAAACCAAGTCCCCATGCTGACGGTCTAGTCAGATCAATAGACGTTAACACGATGAACCTGCTGAATCAATTGCAACAGTTGTATCTACAAACTGCTTCCTCTATGCAGGCATCACCGTTTGTATCTACACCTTCCCAACCTACGTCTATAAACATCATCCCAACTTCTAACCCCAAAGGAAATCAACAATCCGATGGGAATAGGAAAGGACGAGGTAAGAAGAAGAACTAGGAAGGGAAGGGAAATGCGAACAAACCCGACATTGATGCCAGAGAGGGTAGGAAAGACTCCAAGAAAAAGGTAAAATTCCCATGTAAGTTATGCAATGGGGATCATTTGACTCATCTCTGCCCTGGGATCCAAGATGCTCAACACTTATTAGCCCAGCAGGGGTCTTCTAGCTCCCAAGATGTTCTCACTAACCCTTTTCCCCAAGGGCAGCAATTACTTGCTGGCGCAAATTCTAATTTTGGTACCCTCGCAGGGGGTAACCAGGAAGGGGACAATTCGTCGAATGTTTATATGATGAGCTCACATATCGACGTCGCTATGCAATCATGTGATTACGGTGAAACAGAATCATCTAAGACTAAGTCTTCTTCCGATGCCTCAGAGCCACTCCATATTGAGAGGCCCTTTATTGAGTCTATACCTCGGATTTCAAAAGGCTCCACGAAGTGCTCGACCATTAACTCTAATTCTAGGGCAGCCCAAAACTACTCGATTATAGAAGACCTGGCTCAGAGTCCTTGTGTTATGTCAGTGTTAGAGGTACTCCAGTCATGCCCCACTCAGAGAAGTGCTTTGCCCTTAGCAATCGAAGCAGTAGATCTAGAAAATTCTCTTATGCTCAGTTTTGATATGTAAAATTTCAAAAAGAGACTTCCCCATCATATGGCTTTCTAGATAAAGTCTACATACCGAAAGACAAACATCTTTCGAACCGTTATAGATGAGGGAGATTCCACGTGCATGATGTCCATGTCATGTTGGAAGGCCATTGGATCACCTCAAGTTATTCCTTCACCAACTCTATTGACGGCATTTGATGGAAATTCTCATAGGCCAGACGAGATTATTCCAGCCTTTCCTATATGTGTTGGGGGAAAGGTGGTAAATATTGAGGTAGAAATCATAGATGTGAACCTGGATTACAACCTGCTCTTAGGCAGGAATTGGATTTATGAGATGGATGCCATAGTTTCATCATTATTTTGCATCTTGTGTTTTCCTCAAGAGGGAAGGATTGTAAGAGTTGATCAGATGGATTATTCCCCAGGTGACTCTCATGCATCTTCTGATTCTACTGTCCCTTCAGTGGACAATCCCATGCAACCTATTGAGAATTTAGGAGTTGGGATGTACTCTTCTTTAATGGGTATTTTTGATCTCCCTGCTCCTTCAGCTAGAATCAATGCTATTTCATCCTCCAAGGGACCTTCTGAAAGAGATTTCTTTTGAAATCATTATTTTTCGGACCCTTGGCCCTTACCTTCATCTACTACCACATTAGATGGGGACAGGTAGGTAGAATGGCATTCCCCATGTCTGCAGCAAAATTCACTTATCAATCTATTGTTAACTCTGAAGACACCCATCCTACTCCTTTCCCACCAAAGGAGTTAGATGGAGATGTGGCTCCGGCCTAGACCCTCGATTCAACTTTAGCTCAAGATTGCCTAGATGTAGTCTTACCATCTAAGGAAGCAATTTTGGAGGCAATGATGGGTGATGATAGACCACGGGATGATTTACATAATCGTTCATATTTCCTCCCTCCTTTGAATGAAATTGAGTCAAGTTTGTCCAGTCTGTCAACTAGTGATGTTCATACAGTTTTAAACCCTTTGGCTCTAGCACAGTTTTTTGCCGAAGGTAACATGTCAGTTATCTTGCAAACTATACCTGTGAACATCTCTAGGAATCCTAACGTAATTGAGAATTTCTTCATAGAGATGACTATTCCCCTAAGGAAATTCAAATTTACATCGATCTCTTCAAAGAGTTTTGTGACGTGTTTGCTTGGTCTTATGAGGAAATGCCTGGAATAGATCCATCTATAGTCCAGCATGAGATCAAGACATACGAAAACGCTAAAACTATTCGTCAAAAACTTCGACTGGTCAATCCTAGAAAAGTAGCAGCTATTAAAGCTAAAGTTGAAAAGCTACTTAAGGTGGGTTTCATCTCGTTCCTCTAACTGAGTGGGTCTCTAATCCAATCCCTGTAGATAAAAATCAAGGAACGATCCGAGTATGTATCGACTTTAGGGATCTAAATAAGGGTTGTCCGAAAGACAATTACCCCACACCCTTTATTGATCAAATTAGTGATGAATGTGCAGGTAATGAAATTATTTTGTTCATGGATGGATTCTCTAGTTACAATCAAATTACTATCTGTCCTAAAGATCAGCATAAGACAACCTTTATTTGTCCTTGGGGTACATTTGCATACAAAAAGATGCCTTTTGGCCTTAAAAATGCTGGAGCCACATTCCAGCGGGCCATGTCTTATGCTTTTCATGACATAAAACATGTTATCGAAGCATATCTGGATGATTTAGCTACTCGTTCTCGAAAGAGAATTGATCATCCTAAACATCTTTGGTTGATCTTTGAGTGGTGTCATTTTTATAAAATCCGGCTGAATCCAAATAAGTGAATTTTCGTCGTCACATCTGGTCGATTGTTAGGATTCATCATATCGACAAAGGGGATTCGAGTTGATCCCTTCAAGGTTGAGGCAATACTTTAGTTGCCTCCCCTGTCTTCCATTCGTCAACTTCAAAGTGTCCAAAGAAAGGAAAATTTCTTGAGGAGATTCATAGCAAATTATGTTGAGATTACAAAAGGATTTATGTGTTTGCTTAAGAAAAGATTCCGATTTTTCTGGGATGATTTCACACAGCGATCTTTTGATGCTTTGATACAAACATTAACCTCTACTCCATTTTTGAGTCCACCTGATTATAACAGAGACTTCCTTTTGTATCTCGTTGTTGCAGAATCAACTATTGGTATGGTTCTGGTTCAGGAAGATGATGCTTTTTGTGAGCATGTAATCTACTACTTAATTCGATGTTTGATAGGTCCTGTTAGCCTCCTACTGCAGCAACTTATTCATCTTTCATGATCGACATTTTTACATGCCAAATATGTCGTACTATGCATACTGCAATGCTCCATATTTGCTAAAAAAAGGCCAAGGAAGGATGCCATGAGAGTGTGCTAGCCTAAGTGCCACTGGTGTATTCCAATTTTGATGAGTTATTCCATTTTTGAAGAATTTTTAGTTAAAGGGAGGTCCAAACAGCTTAATCTTGGTCTCCCTAGGTTTCAATTTCTTGTTGTAGAATATAGAGAATCATTATCTGTCCAAACAGCTTAATCTCGGTAGATTATTAGATAGGTAGAGAAGAAAGGGTGCTCAACAGCCTAATCTTAGCCCCTGGATGAAATAAGTGTAGATGTAGATAGGAGGACAGTAAAAAAAGAAAAAGTTGACAAGCTGGGTTTGCTAGTTCAAGTGCACCCAAACCAAAAGAAGAAAAAATGCTAGGTAAGTAGGCTGGGTAAGTAGTTTTGTGGTTGCATAAATCAAGCTAGGTGATCCATTTCATGTTTTCAAGTGTTATATTTATCCAAATCACAGTTTTGAGGCACTTTTTAATTTTGATCAGGTCAAACAAGGCATGTCTAACTTCCCCTTCTTCCTCTTTCCTCAATCACTCACTAACTTCCCCTAAAGAGGTCAAGATCTGCTTGATATCTCTTAGTCTCATCATTTTTCATATCAATTGCCTTGGTAAAGATCTACTTTACTCAAGGAATGTTCATACTTCCTCTACAAGTCCTATTTCCCCTTTATAGCCTAAGAGTTATACACTTAGTGCTTTCTTGTCACAATTCATATTAACTGCTAACTTTATTATGTAATTCCCTATCTATCTCCCCTTCCCCTACTAAAACTATGTTAAAAAACTCCCCTATATACTTATCCCCTCCCCCTAGTTGAAAAATAACCATAAAGTATCCCTTGGGAATTACTAAGTTTGCCTGAAACTTAGTAAGAACCCTCCTTTTGTCTCAAAAAACCATCTTCCAATGCCTTTGGTCTCCTTCCATGGCATAAATACCTCCCTCCGATCTCATATTTTCCCTTTTCCCCTCATAAAAACCCACTTTCCTAAGTTCCCCCCCCCCCCCCCCGCCCGCTGAATTAAATAATCAATAAAGGCGCCGCAGGCCCCGTCCCTAACCTTCTGCCGTCTTACCTGTCCTGCCAACCATTCGATTTCCCGCGCCCCAGATCTATGGTGGGCGGATCTTTTCCCTTCTGAACTTGTCAATGGTTAGCGTCCGGGAGATGGGCGGTTTTCCCGTCGTACTCCCGCCATGCGTCTCCTTCTCGACTGTGGCAGAGCCCCCTCCTCCCAAACCGCTTATGCACAAAAGAGGTACGCCATGAAACCGGATACTGTTTCCTCCTGCGTGACGTAAGTGCCACTTCACCCTGCCACGTCACTCGCCGTACTGGGTCCCACCGCTGACGTCATGCTGACGTCACCCACCGAAAAAGGGCGCAAAGTGCGAAATCACTGCTTAGGAAGCCCAGAATGAAAATCAGGGGCAGTTTTCGATGCGCGATTAGCGCTTAGCGCATCGCTAAGAAAAAATGGCCAAAATGGAAAGCCTCAGTCCAACGCAGGTCTGTAGCAGTTATTTTTGCCCGAAAGAAGCAGAAAGGAGCGAATTGACCAGTTAAAGAGTATCGGAGGAGATGAAGCCAAATTTCATGTCAAAGAGTATCAGTTTTGCGGAAAAGTGTATCAGTCATCAGTGTCAATGGAAGTCTTTATTTTCAAAGCAGATGGCATTAAAAGAGATCGCTCAAAGTCAAGAAGCAGTTAAAGAGCTATTTAAGGCTCACCAAGACAGTTTAATGCAGTAAAAGCCATATGAGGGTAGCGCTGCAAGTCCCAAGGCACAGTTATTACAGAGCTAGCCAGCGCATTGTTCAAAGGACCATATTAACTCAGTTTTGATGCCTGCTGCCCTAGCGCAGCTATTAGATAGATATTTTGCTGCATTTATGTTCAGTAGAAAGTAGCTAAATCAGAGTTATTGCCACAGATCTTCCCTGAGATTTGTTTTGTAGATATTTCTTAGATATTTTCTCTATTTATATGACCCTCTGTATTGTGAAAAAGGGTTGGTTGGTTGGTTAATGCACTCCAAGAGAGACTTGCTCTGTCTCTGATATGTTTTACTTAATCAAAGATTGCTAAAAGCTTGGAGAATGGACTGTTTGATGTATTGTTAATGTCTTTGAAGAGTGAATGAGGGAAATCTTGTGCTGCTTTCTGAATCAATAAGTGTTCCTTACCTCTGTTATTTCAATTTCACATATGCTCAAGTCACAAAACAAAATTTTGGTTTAGAATTTGCTTATCTGCACTCTATGCTCAGTTTCTGTGGCTTCTTAATGTTTTCCTCTTGATTTAGGCATAAATATGGATTCCTTATGGCTCATATTTCCTCTATTTCACATATGAATGACTGTTATCTGGGAATTCTTAGCTGCTCCTAAGTAGGGCTCGTTCATCTTCCCTTTGCTAACCTGATTGAGAGATTCTTTGTTGCCTCTCATTTATTAGCCTGCAATCCATCTTCATTTAGCTCGAGTATTGTTTCATGAGCAGCTACCTTGCCCATTTTTCCTCTTGTGACCAAGAAAACGCACCAGTAGTCTTACTCCATGAATCCATGCCCAATGGTTTGAAACTTGTCACACTATGCATTGCCTCTCTACTTGAAGGCATCTTCCTTCCACCCAAACACAAACAAAACCCCTTGAACCCAATAACTAGCCTAAAATCATCATCAACAAAGCTAAAATCATTAAGAGAGAGCCCTCTCTGATTGCAGGTGGGCTAGAACCTGTAATCCAAAGATTGGTTTGTGGTTACCTCGGCCGTATCCCTTTCAGGAGCTTAGGGACAACCTGAGTGTTAACAGGTCCTGAACTACGCTATTCTCTCATCGAGAAATGGGCTTTGGCAGCTGTCTAGCAGCTTCGGCATTACATTTTGCTTCGAAAAATGTTTGTCGTAGTCGTCGTCAATCCATTTCAGTTTGTTCTCAGTAGGCGAGTGATTGGGGGCAAATACAATAGATGGATTTTTTATTTTGCAAGAATTCGATCTGGAATTCATGTCGGCTAAATCTAAGAAATCTTTAGTATTTGCAGAGTTGATATCAGAGCTGCCTTGTGAAGAAGTAGTTATTTACAAGGAATCCCGATGAACATTTATTCCTCATTTCTTCACAATATCCTTGGTATGGAGATATCATTATATATCTCCAGACTTCGAAATTTCCACCTGCTTTCTCCAAAGACGATCGTAGAAAGTTGCGTCACCTCGCTAAGAATTATGTTATTATAGGTGACACATTATATCATCGCGGGATTGATTAAATCCTTAGGCAATGTTTAACTTTGGAGGAAGCTCAGTCAATTCTTAATGATTTCCACTGTGGAGCTTGTGGCGGTCATCTATCAGGGCTTGAAACAACCCAAAAACTTTTGCGAGCAGGCTACTTTTGGCCTTCAATTTTCAAAGACTGTATTGAAGCAATCAAAAGATGCCATCCTTGTCAATTCTGTACTCAGAAAATGCGCACACATCCAGCTCTTCTTTTCCTTGTTATCACTGTCGATCCTTTTACGAAGTGGGGCATTGATTTTACTACTTGTAATCCACCTGCGGCAAGAAATCACAAGTACATCATTGTAGCCATAGACTACTTTACTAAGTGGGTTGAGGCCATGCCTTCTTTCAAAAATGATAGTGAGACAGTGGCCTTGTTTCTCTTCAATTAGGTTATTTCATGATTTGGTATCCCTAAAGAGATTGTCATTGACCATGGCAGTCACTTCCAAAATCAACTGATGTCCGAGTTGTCTCTCAAGTTGGCTTTCCTGCAGGAAAATTCATCTCCATATTATCCTCAGGCCAATGGGCAGGTTGAAGTTGTGAATAAATCCCTTAAAATCATCTTACAAAGGACGATTGACAAAGCTTGATCTAATTGGCACATCATGTTGTATCCAACACTTTGGGCATACCAAATGTCAGTTGAGACTACCATTGGTTTTACTCCTGTTCAACTAGTTAACGGGTTGGAATCTATCTTTCCTATCGAATGTGAAATTCTTTCTCTTAATCTAGCTCTAAAAGTTCTTCCAGAGACTTCTAGTCTCGAGGAATGCCTCATTCATTTGGAGAATCTTGATGAGCAGTGTCGAGATTCCTCCATAATAAACGAAGCCCGTAAGAAAAGGATAAAAACTCAGTACGATAAAGCTGTCTGTCCTCGAAATTTTTCTAAAGGCGACCTTGTCCTAGTCTATGATCAAGACAAAGATGCCCTGGGGGTAGGCAAGTTTAAATCCATGTCGTATGGTCCCTTTATAGTCAAGCGTGTTTTGAAAATGGGGGCTTATGAATTAATTGACTTTGAAGGAAACAAGTTGGCGGAGCCCAGAATTGGGCTCTACCTAAAGAAGTATTTGGTTTAGGCTTCGGCTGAGCACTTACTTGTTTTGTATGTATTGTATATTTGTACATATATATTTAGCAGTTTTAGTGATATCAATATTTTTTTCATCTGCTTTGGCAAGTATTGATGGACGATTCAGTATATCTAGGATTCACCGATGGTGTGAGTAGGCATACCCGGAACCTTTCTTCCGCGGCTTGGGTGATTTATTATCCATCTAGCTAGTTGATGGTTTTGAGAGGAGTATGTATCAGTCCTGCTTCAAATAATATTTCCGAATATATTGTCGTTATTAATTTGCTATCTGAAGCAATATCTCTTGGTATTGATTCGTTAGTGGTTTATTTGGACTCACAACTAGTGTTATCTCAGCTGAATAACACTTATTGGGTACGCGATCCCTATTTGTATCGTCAATTTTTGAGAGTGAGATTGTTGCAACGATCATTTGTTTATATCACATATGTTCACATTCCATGATCAGAAAATTCATTAGCAGATTCTATTGCTAATCAAGCATTAGATTGGCATATCAATCATTCATAAAATTAAAAAATATAAAAAATAATCGAAAGTGTCATCTGTATATATCATAAAATCACCTATATGTAAATAAAGTGTTTATGTCCAAAAAATAATATACAAAATTGGGACAAAATTCCCTACAAAATCTGGGCTTATGCCCATCATCATGTCCAATCATAAAAATATCTGATCACCTATCTAACTGGCTAAGGATGAGCAGCTAGAAAATATACAACAGCATTGGCTACACGACGGAATAAACACATCTAGTCCCGTGGTACTCCTACTACATGACGCTGCATCTCTTTGGATAGATCCTCTATGGATATCATGGGTACTTAGTGAGTCAGCCTCACCAAGTTCCTCTGAAATGCATGGAGAACTCTCTCCGTCTCAGTTGCAGCCTCTTCGACACCTCTTCTATGATGTCTGTGTCTCGGAAATCCGTCAGGTCTCACTGGTCCAACATCTGAAACATGATCAATATATTTTATAAGTGTCTTGTCTCATCAAAAAATATTTGTAAGTTCATTTATATCAAAAATAAAATAAAAAAATATTAACAAATCTTAAAAATTAAAAAAAATTACGTATGGCACCCCATGCTGCATTTGGTGGTAACACTAAGTTTGGACCTCCCTAGAAATCCATACCAGCATAGGGGTAGTCATCGACTGCGATGACTTGTTGATCCCACCAAGAGAAAAACTCGTCGTCAAAGGTCATTATGGGCATGTGGCCACCCCCAAGGCACTTCATCAGATCATCCCATCTACCCATTCGTGGATCTCTAGGGCTGTTGATAGTCGATAATACCTTGGGTCGAAGCCCAGATACTTTCTCGAAGAAGAATGAACATAAGATTGTGCCATACCCAAAATTATTTGTCTAACCCTTTTGAATGGAGGTTAGTTGATTCTTCATATTGGTTAGTATAGGCGTGCACCAATCAAACACTGTGGTGAGAAATTCCACTGCTAGGCTCATCGATACTCATGAGGCCTGATGTAAAGAAGCTGAGCTATTTACCCTAGCAATGGTAAACAGTAAAATCTTTAAGGACAAGCTCTCTACGTGTTTGATTGGAATCTGACTTCCAATCTTCTCTGAATGACCGGGACGGTATATGTGGACATAGTCTTCTACAGAAAGACTATCCCCCGTCCGACCAGTCAAGTGCACGGTAATAAAGTAGATATCTTCGATCTCAATCCTTAGAGGCATCTAATCGATCATGAAGGCATCATCTTCTGTGCTCCAGTAATGAATCAAAAGCTCAAGCAATCATGTGTTGACTTTCATATTTGACATCTTAAAGAATTTTAGTAAGTCGTGGCCTCTTAAAGAATCCAAAGCATTTGGGTCCTCCATTAATTCATTATCTATAGCACTATGGTCTCTTTCCCTCCAAGTGATCGTCATCCTATCCAGAAAGATATTTCAAACCATTAGTTTTTGTTTTAAAATTTTAACTTGTGCACATGCGGGTTCCCTTTACACACAATCGCGTGTAGGGCCATTGTATACGCGGTTTACACTCACGCTAGATTGATGAAGGATGCCTTAATGCCTTCCTTCTAGTGGATCTTTTCCCGTCGACTTCAGCTCATTGCTCTAGGAAAGAGATCTAGATTCCATTTGGCAGTATCTTAGGGTTTGCAGTTACCAGTGGCAGATTCCTTCTCTATCGACAGTGGGAAAACATCATTGTCTCTTGATTGATAGATTCTTTCAAGTGTTCGACTACAGCTCACTTATTCGCACTTGTTAGATTGTACTGGGTACCTTGACACTCATTATCATTATCGGTGAGTAGTCTCGCATTTGTTAACAATATACATCAATGACCAGTAATCAAATGATTTCTTACATGGTCGACTTCAGATCATTCATTCCCATTGTGTATAAATGTACAGTGGTGGTCGGTGAAGACCTCGGGTTTGCATCAGCATGTCTTGGCTCACCTGTCAGTTGCTCTTGTTTCTACTAGTTGATGCGATCCACCTTATATGTTGCAGTTCCTTACAACGACATCTTATATGTTGGCACCTGAGTTGCAATGTAGTATCATTTATTCCATCATGTTCACTTGGTACTATTGGGATCAATTTCTTGACTTCAGTGATCAGCTTCATACTTCAACATCATTGATCATCTTTTTATATATGATATTCAGACATGTACTTTCTTGATTATGATCAGATAATCCATTATGTACTTTCAGCTCCTTTATACTTGTATACATATTGGATCTGCTTTTGTACTTGATATGCAGACATACTTTACTATTTATAAGCATGGGTATGCCTGCCTCAGACAACAATTTCTTTCTAATCTCTTTCAATGGCTTGGAAAGCTGAATTCTAGTGAACTCCTCCTCGGTCTCAGCGTGATTCTTTCCATACACTTAATACATTCCGGCCATCATGTACCCCTTCTAACCTCATATATTAGGGGGCATCTGTTTTAGCACCATTTACCACTCTTGGTAGATCTGATGCTCTGTTTATGGCCTAAGGCAATCCTTCCTTCCAGACTTGGTCCAAAATCTTAAAAAACAATGTTTTATTCCCTATACGCTACTTTTCCCTGTGATAAAAGCGTGTACATGTGGGTTAGCATATACCCAACCCGCGTACATATGTTAAAACACTTAAAAAAATTAAATTTCCTTAATTTCGGGCAAAGTTCACGGATTTTACTTGTTACTCACCTACCATTGCCCATGGCCCAACTATTTCCCAAATGAAAAAAAAAAAAAAAACAAAACAAAACAAAACAAAACAAAAACAAAACAAAACAAAAAAAAAAAAAAAAAAACAAAAACAAAAAAAAACAAAAACAAAAAAAAAAAAAAAAAAAAAAAACAAAAAACAAAAACAAAAACGAAAACAAAAAAGAAAACAAAAACAAAAACAAACAAAAAACAAAAACAAAAAACATAAAACAAAACAAAACAAAACAAAACAAACAAACAAACACTAATTTGGAGGGGTATAAATAAACCTCCATGGGAAGGCCTTAGGAGAGAAAAGTATGAGATATTGATACTATAGTGAGATTATCCCTAATCAAGTCTGAAGAATCCCTATGCCTCCTGCACTCCCCAAAGCTTCACCCTTGTTTCCTTAATTATAAATATCCCCCATCTTGCTTGAGATATCCTTGTGTTAGTGATGGAGGAAGATTGTTGAAGGCTGGGAAAGGACGGATCTGAAGGACAGTGCTTGGAGCTGGAGAAAGACTCGGGTCTTATTTCTCCACCTTATCTATAGCTTACTTAATAAAAAGGAATGTTGTTCTATTTCCAACATGAATTGTGTTTATGCATTAAAGTTGTATTGTAATTCATTTATGAATATTTATTGATGTATAATTGGTCATTAATTTATATGATTTAAAGTTAACATTATGTATATCCTTTATGTTTCTACTGTCGTGTATGTTCTATTTGAATATTTTTCAGGTTTCAAGAACATTGGGAGAAGCTAAGGTTTGCACCCTGCGAGATCTACCCAGACGAAAGACATCGGGTAAGGACACTCCTATGTGATTTAGTAGATTAAGGATGTTTAATGATTGTTTGAGCATTTCTTGTTGAGGTTTTCCCTTTGCTTTTTTGGGGTTCTCAACCCAAAGCCCTAGGGTGGTTTCACCTGAAATACCTTTGTTATGGGCTTTTGCTTCCGCATTGCCTTAATAGGAGATTAGGCTACGAGAGCACAAGCATCTATTGTCAAGTGTAGATATAATTGTTTTGAGTGAGGGAAAATGGAAGATCTAGAACAGGTAGAATTCCATATCTTTATCAAACATTTACACGAAAATTCTACCATATTTTGGATTGTAGATTCAAATTCTGTGAAAAAGGTGAAGCAATGTATAGAGAAGAGGTTGGGTATTCCTACAAATACACAATGTCTCCTTTTTTAAGGAAATATTCTTCAGGATTATTTTCAGATGAAGGATCATCACATCTTCAGAAACACCACCATAATATTGAATCTAAGGATGCATGGAGGTGCCTTGAGATCCATAGACTGGGGAGGATTTGTTTCCTACAAGGATGTAGAGCAAGGGAAGGGCTCAAAACTAGTGGATCCACCTCAATACAACATAGGACATTACATTGTAGAACAAATGAAACAAGTTCCTACCATGGAGGTTAATCTCTCAGAGTTAACCCATCTTTTTTTTGCTCTCCAATCTAGGGTTGTGATCTATAGGTTTAATGGTTTCTGGTCTAGATCAGATGCTTTACACAAATGGGTTTTCTTAACTTGGACCCCAAATTGTGATATTTAATGAGAATGTTATACTACAACTGCTACTGCTCTCCTATGGACCTTGCCCAAATATTTGCAACTTTTGGACTAATTCTCTACATCACCCCACCTCACTCCTAGAGGTATAAATGCATGCAAATGTTTATGAGCTTGTCTCTCAATGCCAATTTCCTAGCATCACCACCATTTTTTAATAGCTTAGCGAGGGTCTTCCACATAGAAAAGGGAGTCTCATTTCCATGTAAATTAGAGACTATGTGGTCTCTCGCCTCCTCCAGGATGATCCTCCTAGCTTTTGTAGTATCCTTCTTCAACTTGGCTAACTGTTGTGCATCTGATACTTGTGGCTTTGGAATTTTAGTTTTGGTGTACTCTAGCACACCATTATCATCGAGCATTGCTTCCATCCTGAACTTCTAGGATATGAAATTTGAGGTTCCCTCAAGGGCATACTCTAATCTCAATCAGTTAAAAGGCATTTTCCTGCATCGAAGAAAAAGCTGCTTCATTGAATCTGCAAATCAAAATCTCTAAAGGAGAAGCTTTATTGATTGGATTCTAGTGTGATTTCTACTCTGATACCATGTAGAAATTAATAGAAATTTTCTATTATTGATGCATTTGAATTGAAAATAAGATATTAAAAATTTCCTCTGCTATTATGCGGAATGAAAATCATAGTTTAGAAGCACATGCAATGACGTGAAACCATTAAAACACCACAAGAACATAATGGTTTATAGGGGAACCCAACTGGGAAAAACCCCTCCAATGATTTTCATCAATCATATGAGAATGATAAACTATTACAATGACATGCTTCAAATCTAAAGCACACCCTGCAATGCAAACTTATTCTCCTATTGACTGTCTTTCTCTAGCCAAAACTTAGCTAATTCAAGGCCCCAACTTTCTTCTATTTCCTTGTGCAATCTTGGAGGAAATTAGCTCCTAAAAGATAGGTATTTTCTCTTATTTTCTTGCACAATTCCCAAGGAATGACTCTCTTGCTTAACTTCCAAGCCTGTACACTCAACTAGTATACAATTGATAATCACAATGTGCCTTTTCCTCCACTCCATCTAGGAAATTTGAATTCCATGCATGTCTGGCCTATTTTTAGCTGATTGACTAGTTTAACTAAGAGATCACTGAGTTATCAAAAATTATACTACTCAACTGAACTTCAACTGACTCAACTAGGAACTTGAGCTCAATTAATTGAGTCACACTGAATATAATTGAACTAGATTGCTAAATTTTAGCAATCACTACATGCACAACTCTACGTATAGCCACTAACTTGAATTTATTGAGTAAACTAGTAGACACAAGCCATGTCACACATGTTAACTACAATCCAAGTCATCCTACTGATGTGGAAAATCAAATTAATAAATTTAGCCTTTATTGCTACATTTATAACAATTCACCTTCACTATAATATGTGTTGAAATAGACCTTAGTAAAGGTATAATAGATCATATTCATCTAAAACAAAAAAACATGTAGTAGATCCAATTGTTATATTATGAAAATATGACATTTATATGTCATATATGTTACTGAACAGGACATTTGCAAAACACATACCCATTGGCAAAAAATATTCCAAAAAAGAAAAGGGGCGGACCCAGAAAACAAAAGGATGGAAACCTTATGATCCCTACTTCTATGAAGAGGAAGAAGAGGAAACCACGGAGAACCCTACAAACCAAATAGAAGGGGGTGCAATGGTTCAGAATGGAAACACATCCCATATGTAGAAGGGCACCAAATCAGAAGAGATTCAAGCACCAGAACAGTAAAAAAAGAAGGCATACAACTAAAATGGGATGAGGGGTATAAAGAGAGAACATGTTTCTAAGGTCTCAGACATAGAGAAAGAAACCCCACCACAGACACCAAGAAATGGGTTGGAAATGGTTTCAATTGAACCCAACTCAAGGGGTTAGCAAAAGGTCCAGAAAAAGAAAAGCAAAAAACAGAAGTTATATTATTTTTATCACACTTGAACATTTTTTATGTAATCTTTACAACCTTCCCTTCTTATTTCTCATAAGCCAAGAGGCTTATCTTACCAAATGCTTTCAACATCTACATAATGCAACCTTTTTCCTTGTTTCAAGCTGAATAAAATTACGATTATTTTACTTGGAAAGAAATAATTATATAAAAAATAGAACATTTATAAAAATTGATACCAGCCTGATATTTCACCAAAATTCATAATTTATATTTTAAATTAAATTATATAAAATAAAAATAAAATATTCATAAACATTGATACCTAAGTTATTTCACCAAAATTGTAACCACCCCTCCCAAAATTTACCTGCTTTCATAAGCCCTTCCGGGTAAATTTGAGTTGAGTGTTACTATGACATGAATCGGCCTCCAAGTTCAATTTATGGAAATGGGTCGACACACCGACAACTTATAGACATCCCTTAGGAGCACTCGATCACCCAAAATTCAATCCACGACTTCTGATTACCAAATCCTGAGTTGGAACTACCTTTTCACAAGCATAACCCCCAACCACACGCACAACAAGGCAAGTGTGCGGTTACGAGGCACCAACCACATGTACAAGCATGCTTCCATGCGATTATGACCTAAATCCTCTAGTTTTGTGCATGCGGTTCTGGGATCTAAGCCACTTTTTCAGGCTAGCCTCCAAACCACTTCCCATAACTGCTTGTAACTTTCCATAATCATAATTGAAGTGATAATAGTGCCAAACATTCAAAATTGAAGCAAGAACTTGCCCTAGACTTCTTAGAACATGATAGGAATTTTGTTAAACATATGGTAAACATATAAGATACAGGTCATGAATGCATATCTAATCATAAATATATGAACTTCATCTGAGAATCACCAAGAAGGTATAATGCCCTCTCAAGTAGTTTCAACAACACTTGTTAGCCCATGCATTCATCAACCATTCAAGTACTTATCAAAACATGAACAAGAGCCATAGCTAGAGAACATCATAGAACCATGATTATAACCAACATATAACCAAAATATTAACCATGAAAAATCTTCCATCACATCAACATAATAACAAGTATAAGTGCTCAAAGATAACAATAGGAAAATATCTCTTATTAACATTTGGAAAAGCCAACCAAGTCAGGGACTTCCATGTACCACCCAACCATAGATTGAGTTGAACCAAATCTTTCTTTTAGCCAATCACCATCGTGCTATATTCCAAGAATGAATGTGGGATCTCATGGGATAAACCAAGATATAGCAACCAAGGAATCCAGAAGTTAAACCACCTCCAGCCTTAAGCTACCATGCTCTCAACTAAACCGACCCTGAGATCACAAAACCAAACCAATATGCCTCATAATTCCTTCACCATACCTTAAGGAATTTTCTTGTCTCCACCCACTTGTCGAGGGCTTCCTAGAGAAAACCATATCCACCCCCAACCCTTGGGAATTTTCCTGAGATCACCTCACCCATTTCCAAAATCTTATGGCAATCCAAAGCTTAAACAAGAATGAATCCTATCACACAATGACTATCTGGGAAATGGAAAGGCAAGGATGAAATCATTATCAAACCAAGAAATCCCCATGTTAATGACAACAAATGAACCAAATAAACAAATGTATGTACCATGCATTCACACTTCAACTAGGAAATAACACATTCAACCTATTACCTACAAAATCTTCATGTTGAAGTTGTTGATCCAACCTTCTCCTTGCTTTCCTTTCCTTTCCTTTTCCTTCCTTTCCTTGCTTGCTTTCCTTTCTCTTCGTGGAGTGTATAAATTAATGTGTAGATTCTAAACTGCTCATGAAATTTACTAAATCACAAGGCTAGAAGCTACTCTACTAATCTGTGGAAGCAAATTCACGATCGCGAACACTAATCATTAACATGCATCAAGATTCAACACACATACACAAATATTTATCTAGTGGAAATAAACTACTCAAAACCCCTTACTATATGTATTGCATTAATCAAAGAATTTGGATGAATACAATATGCTTGCTCAAGCTTAAGTACAACCTACACCTGTATCTTCTATCCTCTTCCTGACTGACTAAACATGACCAATACTTAGCCACTTTTACAAACCTCAAAGCTCTTATTTCCTCACATTGCTCCTCTAGGAATTAGGCCCCTATTAATTAGGAAACTCCCTCATTTGGTTAATGTAATTCCTCTAGGTCCTTCCTCTGACCAATACAATGAACTATATACTCAATATAGTATTTAATTAATTGTACATTGCCTTGCAATTTCCATCTCAACTAGGAAATTCAAATTCTCTACATGCATGAGCTAATTTAGGTTGATTGATTAGTTATCTGGATGATCACTAAGTCTGGTTGAAGTTCCACTTTCACAAATTGAACTCACACTAGTTCCTCCAACAGTTAGAACTAGTTTAACTTACCATAAATCAATTTAACTAAATTGAATTGCTACAAATGAAATTAAATGAACCTAGGATCCTAAAATTTAGGAACCCACTGCACAACTAAACTTTATGCCCCTAACTCGAATTAACTGAGATAGAATCCTACTTTTTAGTAATTCACTCAAGTAAACTAAACTTCAACTCATTAACTCAAATTGAGTGTTATTAACTGAGTGATAAGAGTGATGTCAGCTCAGCTAACACCTCCAAGTTGTCTATTGATGCGGAAATTCGACTTTTCTCAATTTTAATTAAGGAAAAAATAAAAAATTGAGACTTTCTCACTACATTTACAACACTCCCTCTCAGCAAGAAAGGGATTATCAACCACCCCTTTCTTGCACCTATGGAGTGTAATGCATTAGACACCTCTCACTATTGCTACTACTATTGCAACATCTGCAACTAAGAAGCATTGAAAAAAACATTGAATCAACTATGTCTGCAAGTGTCTACTAGGAAAATTGTGTTGTTGTTGACTTTGCTACTGAACCTCCTGCTTTGTTGTCAACACTCCTCAGTATCTTACTGACATTGATCATCCTTATACTGAATATTGTGGGTTCTTGTAGCAAGGTAATGATCCATGAGGAGAACGCCTCATTGAGCCTTGCCCAAATTTCCGCAATTCTTGGACTATGGACCTACATCACTCCACCTCACTCCTGGAGGTATATATTCATGCATAGAAAAATATGATCTACTCATACTATTGTTGCTACTGCTCCACACTACTATTGCAACCACTGTAATTATGAGTTTGACCTGCCCAGATCCTAAAGTACTAGCTTCCATATGGCTACTCCCTCTAAAACTAGACTCCCTTTGAGTTTTGATCTCCCTGTGGGAAATCTCGTTGCTCCTCAATCTACCAATATCAATGATCAAAACTCCTTTTTGTGTCACTAAACACTGGCTCATAGATTTGCACAATAGTAACCTTCTAGCTCGATTAAGAATTTTTCACATAGGATCTTCTGGATCTGCCTTGAACTAGGGCTCCATAACTCTGCCTCCTAACAACTCATTATTTCTTCAATGATCATTGTACATGGCTTCAAGGATTGGCTCTGATGTGAATCTTGCTTCGATACCATGTAGAAATTTCTACAAATATAACTCTAATACCATGCATAAATTAATGTGTAGATTCCAAACTACTCATGAAATTTACAAATTCACAAGACTAGAAGCTAATCTATTGATCCACGAAAGCAAATTCACGATCGAGAACACTAATCATTAACATGCATCAAGATTCAACACACATGCACAAATATTTATCTAGGGGAAAGAAACTACTCAAAACCCCTTACTATATGTATTGCATTACTCTAAGAATCTGGATGACTACAATACGATTGCTCAAGCTTGAGAACAACCTGCACCTGAATCTTCTATCCTCTTCCTAACTGACTGAACCTAAACAATACTTAGCCAAATTTTCAAGCCTTCAAGCTCCTATTTCCTTATGTTGTTACTATGGGAATTATGCCCATATTAATTAGGAAATTCCCTCAATTGGATGTCAAAATTCCTCTAGGTCCTTCCTCTGACCAATACAATGAACTATACACTCAATCTAGTATATAATTAATTGTAAACTGCCTTGGAATCTCCATCTCATCTGGGCGATTCAAATTCTCTGCATGCATGAGCTAATTTAGGTTGATTGATTAGTTATCCGGATGATCACGGAGTGTGGTTGAAGTTCCAATTTCACAACTTGACTTTCCACTAATTCCCCCAACAATTAGAACTAGTTTAAGTTACCATAACTCAATTTAACTGAATTAAATTGCTACAATTGAAATTAACTCAACCTAGGCTCCTAGAATTTAGGAACCCACTGCACACAACTGAAATTCATGCCCTTAACTCGAATTAACTAAGCTAGACTGCTATTTTTTAGAAATCAACTCAAGTAAATTGAACTTCAACTCATTAACATGAATTGAGTGTTCTTAACTGAGTGACAAGAGCCATGTCACCTTAGTTAACTCCTCCAAGTTGTCTGTTGATGTGGAAATTCAAATTTTCTCAATTTTAATTAAGGTAAAAATCAAAATTGAGACTTTCTTAATGCATTTTCAACATGGAGCTCTCTCTCTCTCTCTCTCTCTCTCTCTCTCCAAGCCAAAACTGAAAAAATCTGTGAATTGCTTCTTTGATGCCTTTTTATCATTGATGTCTCTTTTTCTTCATTTTCCTCTAATTTCCCTTGCATGCAAATTTTTGTCTCTTCATCACCCTTTTCTCCTATTTTCCTTTATTTTCATAATTAAATGTCAATTATTGCGTCTTTTCCTTTGCCAATTTCAGTAGCCATAATAAATCACAAGTGATGCCCAATATAGTGTTTTCCCAACATTCAACTCAGAATATGTGTCCCATAACCTTGGTCTTATTATTTTTTCCTTTATTCTCCTTTATTACATGAAACTTTAACCCTAGGTTGTTACAAACCCCTCCACCTTCGAGGAACAACATCCTCGGTGTTCTATGATACCTATGACTAGTAAACTGCTAAATATATAATATATATATATATAATATAAAATAAAATAAAATAAATAAAATAAAATAAAATTAAATAAAATAAATTAAATTAAATAAAAAAAAAAAAAAAAAAAAAAAAAAAAAAAAAAAAAAAAAAAAAACATACTGCTTATTGAGCTTTATGGTAAACATATAAGCTACAAGTCATGAATAAATGTTTGATCATAAATCTCTGAACTTCATATGAGAATCACCAAGAAGGTCTAATGCCCTCTCAAGTAATTGTAACAACACTTGTTAGCCCATGCATTCATCAACCATTCGAATACTTATAAAAACATGAACAAGAGCCATAACTAGAGAACATCATAGAACCATGGTTATAAACAACATATAACTAGAATATTAACCATGACAAATCTGCTATCAAATCAACATAATAATAAGTACAAGTGCTCAAAGATAAAAATAGGAAAATATTTCTTATTAACATATGCAAAATCCAACCACATTAGGGACTTCTACGTAAAACCAGACCATAGATTGAGTTGAGGACAATATTTCTTTTATCCAATCACCCTCGTGTCATATTCCAAGCATGAATGTGGAATCTCATGGGATAAACCAAGACATAACAACCAAGGAATCCAGAGGTTAAACCACCTCCACCCCTAAGCTATCTTGATCTCACCTAAACTGGCCCCGTGATCACACAACCAAACCAAGCTTGGATGCCTTAGATTTCCTTCACGATACCTTGAGGAGTTTTCCTATCTCCACCCACCTATCGAGCGCTTCCCATAGAAAACCAATGCAACCCCAACCCTTGGGAATTTTCCTAATACCACCTCACCTAGTTCCAAAGTCTTCGAGCAATCCAAAGCTTAACCATGAATGAATCCCATCACACCATGGCTATCCAGGATATGACAAGGCAAGGTTGAAACCACTGTCAAACCAGGAAAAACCCATGCCAATGACAAAAAATGAACCAAATAAACAAATGTATGTATCATGCATTCACACTGCAGCTAGGAAATTACACATGCAATCTGTTATCTGGAAAATCTTCTTGCTAAAGCTGCTGATCCAACCTTCTCTTTGATTTCCGTTGATTTCTTGCTTGCCTCTCTCTCTCTCTCTCTCTCTCTCTCTCTCTCTCTCTCTCTCTCTCCAAGCCAAAACTGAAAAAAGTCGTGAACTGTTTCTTTGATGCCTTTTTATCATTGATGTCTCTTTTTCTTCATTTTCCTCCATTTTCCCTTGCATGCAAATTTGTGTCTCTTCAGCGCCCTTTTCTCCTATTTTCCTTTACTTTCATAATTAAATGCCAATTATTTCCTCTTTGCCTTTGCCAATGCCTTGTCTAATTTCCATAGCCATAATAAACCACAAGTGATTCCCACTATAGTGTTTTCCCAACATTCAACTTGGAATATGTGTCCTGCGACCTTGGTCTTATTCTTTTTTCCTTTATTCTCCTTTATTACATGAAACTTTAACCCGTGGTTGTTACAAAAATCTATCATTTATATTTATTTTCTAAATTTTGATTCATTTAAAATAATTCAAAAAATAAATAATTTATGAAGATTAATATCCAAGATATTCCACTAACATTCATATTTTATATTTAGAATAATTCAAAAAATCAATAATTTGTATATATGACGCTGAATTAAATCTATTAAAAATAATAACCCTATAATTTAAAAACATAAAAATCATAATCATCCAACCTGCTAGACATATGTATTCAGTGTAATAAATAAAATAAAATAAAAATTTAAAAACAAAAATAAAACCTTTCATAAAATTATAAACTTTTAGGATATTCAACCAAAACCCAAAATTTATGATTTTTTCAAAAGATTGATACGCATCATGATATTCCACCAAAATCCGCCATTCAAAATTTAAATATTGATCTTAGATGCTTGAAGAACCTCATTTATGAGAATAAAAATGCACCCCATAGATAACCATTAACACTTTTCAATTTTCCAAACAACTCACTTATCATATAATCAAAATCCATTTCACTTCCTCCTTGACCATTTACTTGGTAACTTTAATCACAGTCCTCAAACCCTCCCCTTTAATCATGTAATAAAATGCCTTCACAATTCTCATAATCTCTCCTTTAATCATATAATCAAATGTCTTGTTGATATCTAAAAAAAAACCATGATGGATAATAAATTTATCCAGTTCAAGCATCTGCAAAGAAATAAGGAATGATATATTGAGAACTTAATTACTTCCAAACCAGCTCAAGTTTTTGGAAAAATCCAGAAAGGATATATTAAAAAGCTAAATTATGTATGATAGGCAGAGACTATGTTGTCAGGTACTTTGACAAGCCAACAAAAATCTATATATGATCATTGTTTGGTAGAGGAATTTTTTGCAAGGAAATCTAACAAAACAAATGAATGCATCATTGAATAATAATTGAAGTCTTACCTTATTCAAGTACGTCTCTACAAGGCCTATAAAATATGAATGAGATTTATAGTTTCCAAAGAAGGTTCCTTTCAACATCCCCTCGTTTAGAAAATTCATAGGATTTGTTGCAAACAATGCCTTAGAATGAGGGACACACACTAAAATAGATACACACCAACCCTGAAAATACAAAATTATGATATCAAAATTTCTTTCACTGATCAATATATTCATTAAAGGTGTTTTCTTAGAAAGGAAGCAATAAGCTTATAGTTAATTATTGAATCACTAATATCTTTAAACGAAAAGGAGCTAAGAGCAATTACATCATGGTAACCTTCAAAGGCTTGAAACATCGCCTTAATGTTTCCTTTGCATTTGATACTATTCTAAACTCCTCCACCAGTTCTTTCTACAATTACCTAAATAATAAGAATAAATAAATAAAATAAAAATTGATAATGATAAGTTCTCAAAATTTAAATTTTTATTGACAATATACATCAGCCAAACAACTTGCCACCGTTTTTAGATAATTAGAGTTGGAATTTTATGCCTTAAATAGGCTACATTAGAGAATAATTCCATTGGAAAAACTATGCCTTGTTAAAACCTGGAGCCCAAAAAATGTCAATGTTAGATTGGCTATTTTACCTTAATTTCATTTTAATTTTTTTTAATAATTTTAATGTATTTATTTAAATATTATTTTTACTTTATATATTCACTAAGTTAAATTTTTTAGGTAACTTACCATAACATGAAATTACAAAATCTATTCCACACTTGGTTGGAGAGTGCCTCTCGGCACATTAAGGATAACGTTAAATATTTTATTTAACTTTATTAATTAATAACTTATCATTATTTTTGCACCAAGAGGGGCTCTACAACCCAGTATGGAAATTTTGTAAAATGTTATGCAATGTAATATTATGTTGACATGGTCAAATTATTTAAAATTAAATTAAAACTAAAAAATAATAATTAATACTTGATATAGTTAGATGCCAGCTCAATGGATGGATAGGTCGCATCCCTTTGGGGAGGGTAGAAAATGGGGGATAAGAACTTGCTGGCAAATGTCAAGGACAAAGTTGCTTGGAACAGGGGAATGGTGAGCATTGAGGAGATGCTCTAAACCATGGTGTTCTCAATCATCTTTTATATGGCCTTTAGGATCAAGCCAAATGAGGTGATTGTGACTAATGTCTTGACCATTCTATAGGAAGCAATCCTAACAAACATGGGTTTTAAAGAAAATTATGTGCTTTTGGGATTCTTTCTCCAGCAGCATAAGGTACGGGTGGCTGAGATCTATCAAGGCAGAGGGAAACCCAACTCCCTTTCACACATAACTACTATGATGCCCAACTATAGGTCAGTGACACTTACGTGGGCTCGCTGCTTTTCCTAAGTGTGGAAGGTGATAGGAGCCTTGACGACGACAACCTCATGAACCTCTACTCAAAATTCTTGAACACTAGGAATGACACAACCTCGACCACCATACAATGGGAGATGGAAAATTTGGTTATCTGTTAAGACTTTAACGTGTTTTTTAATCAACGTTAAAAAGTGATAAAGTAATTAAAAGTAAAAATAAAAAATAAAAAATATTATAATTTCAATTTAGAGTGTTAGGAAGTTATATAATTTTTATATTTTAAAAACACATTCAATATAAAACTTAAGTAAAATAACATAGATCCATCTTAAATCTGAATCTGTCAAGCATCGAGAGGGATCAAATCTCTCGAGGTGTAAACATTTCCTCAAGTTTTGAACTAAAAAAAGAGGTTTTCACCTCAAGAGATTTGATCCATCTTGACGCTTGATAGATCCAGAGCCAAGAGGGATCTAGGCCAATAATTAAAACCATTGAACTATATAAAATGTTGAGATAGTCATCAAAACTAAACCCAACAACAATTCTCAAAATAGTAACCCTGCTAACTACCTAGTCAGTGCTCGAAACTAGCTTACTTAATATATTAAGTATTGTAAAACTATCCCAAATTCATTCTAAAAAGTGACATCTTGCTCATAATCTTGATGAGATCTCAGTTGTACTTCAAACATTGCCAAACTACTAGACTAGCTATCTCCATGTTTCCCTAATACTAACATAATATTGTATGGGAACCAACTAATAAGATAGGGGTATGAAAACTCCATTGGTTAGGAAGGGGACATAATAGTCTACCTTTCCAAAAATTGCATGTCCTCAAGCAATCTCAACTCTAGATGCTACAATATCTATTCATTCTTCCATGTGGCATCCTCTATTGGCAAGTTCTTTCCATTTGACCATAAACTCTTTAGTGACCCTCTTACTATGAGTCATCTCTCTAGTATCAATGATGGCCCCTAGAATAAGTATCAACTTCCCCTCCTTATCCAATGGTAACAACTCAGATGAGGGAACCATGTTATGACCAAGTGCCTCCTTGAGCCTCTATACATGAAATACATTATGAAACCTGCTGCTAGATGGTAGCTAAAGTTCATAGGAAACCTCTCTAACCCTTTGAGATATTATGAATTATCCATCAAACCTGGGCTTGAGTTTCTCTACCCCACTCTTCTTGAGAGTGGACTATCTATATGGTTTCAATCTCAAATAAACCATGTCCCTAACCTCAAAATTGTGCTCTATCCGATGCTAATCAATATACAAATTATTTTGATACTGTGCATGTTACAAATTTTCCTTCAATCACCACATCCTTACTCACTTGTAGTAAATCATTTTCCTTAGGCACTCTACTATTCCAAAACAATAAATCCATGAAGTTGGGAGTCCCATAACCATTTAAATCCTTGAATGGTGACTTCTTGATAAACATGTGATAAGTAGTATTATAACAATAGTCACCAAGGTGTATCCATTTTCTCCAAGCTCTCTGTTGTCTAAAAACATAGTTTCTAAGATACCCATCCACCGATTTGTTCACTATCTTCATTTGACCATATATCTATGGGTGGTCGCTAGTGTTGGGAGTGAGCTCAGTCCCACTCAATCTGAAGAGCTCCTACCAAAACACACTCAAGAACTTGTTATCCCTATCACAAAAAGTATTCTTGGGCATACCATGCAACTTGCAAATCCCTATAAAAAAACAATTAGCTACTTGCACGACTGTATAAGTTGCTGAAATGGAAAATAAGTATGCAAACGTAGTCAACCTATTAAACACTACATAGATGCAATCTTCTCCTAGTACATTAGGCAACCCTGTGATGAAATCCATAGGGATAAATTCCCGTTCTAATTAGGAATGGGTAAAGGTTTAAGTATACCAGCTAGATAAGTGCGCTCATTCTTATTTTGTTGGAAAGTAGGAAACTTTCTAACATACTGAATAAATTTATTCTCAAGTCATTTCCATGTGAATCTCTCCAAGATATGCCTATAGGTTTTAAAGAAACCTAGGTGACCAACCATAGGTGCATCATGAAATGACCTCAATATATTTACCTTAAGCTATGAAGAAGGTACCAAATAAATTCTTCCCTTACACATCATCAACTCATTTACCACTGTATATATTTCACCATGAATTGTGCCTTCCATATCTCTTATTACCTATAGATCTATGGAATAATCTGTTGCAATTAACTCCCTCCAATCAACAAATTTCTCCACCAACGAACATATGTGAGGTCTCTTGAAAAGTGTATCAACAACTGTATTCTTCTTCCCCTTGACATATACAATGTCAAAATCATATGTGTGCAATATCCTGACCCACTTATGTTGCCTATCATTTAGATCCTTCTAGTTCATGAAATATTTGATGTT
>APFE031740993.1:0-51864 GCA_000404065.3 Pinus taeda | reverse complement strand
GCTTCTACATCTTTCTTTAAACCATCCATCTTAGATTCTGTTACTTTTTGTGCAAGTGACACTTGTTTCACTTGGTCTCATAATTTTGATATATCATGTTGCATTTCTTCCTCTTCTTCATGATTCATCCTAGAGCTTTTAGGTTGCTTACTAGGTGTTTGCATTTTCTTTCCTCGGGGCATCAATTACCGATAATAATGCTTTACTATGCCCTTTGACTTCCTTCAAACTAATTTTTCAAACCAAGCTTATGCAAAAATTTAAAAAAAACTACACACCTTTTTTCACTTTGTAGGAGATTGATATTGAATCTGATGTATCTCTGTAATTTCGAATCATCCAGTCCTGAAATTGTGACCTACAGTAGCCCTCTTCGTCCTTTTTCCAATGCCACTAGACTGATCCAAATTGGATTCTCCAGGGAAGAGTTATGCCAAATCTCCCACAGTGCCCTAATTATAGACTAGTTCAGTAGAGCTAACTTTTACGACGTGCCACGAGTCACTGTTTCAACCTTTGGCTCTGAAAAATATATACATGAAAATATAGTCCATCCTCTTTCTGTGCCTTCTTATGAAATTTCAATCTGATGCTCAGAGAGAAAGTTATGACGATTTTCCCCAGGTCACCTGTTTGGAATGTAATTCAGGAGTCTGCAAAAAGACCAACTTCCTCAAATCATATCTCTGCAAATATAGTGCAACAAGCTCTGAAATTTGGACCCAAGATTCAGTAAAATTTCGTCTCAAATGGGTTTTTGTTTTAGCTTTTGAAACATCGTATAAAAAAAAGTTATAGCGAAAATTCCACGATGACCTATTTGGAGCAATGAAACCCTAGAATCCAAATCTCTGATACCAAATGTTATGAAACCAGCTCACAAAAAGATAGAAAAGATAGATCAACACACCTTAGAATTCAGCCTCTTTGAGGGGAAACCTCTTTACATTACATAAATGAACAATTCTTGGATGATTCAAATGACAAAACCTCCTTTCTATATATAGGAGTCTAAGGAGTCACAATATAACCCAGTCGACCTAACAATAATAATATAAAGCCACAAAAATAACAATAGAGGGATTCTATGGGGCACAATAATAACAATATGGGGACAGTAGGGGCACAATAATATTAATAAGGGATACAACTACAATAGTAATGGAGTAATCACTAGTATTATAGGGACCTAACAAGTAGACTCATCCGAACAGTTGGCACCAAGCAGACAAGGTGAGCACTCGCAGGAGCAGAACTTCGCTCAAGAGATTGAACAGTCACTTGAGCAGATGGATATGGATATGGAGCAAAAAGAGCTAGATCAAGACATCGACCTCATGCCTTACCACTAAGAGGTCAACCTACCAGCTTTACTGGATTCGGAAGCGGAGCAAGTCCCAAGCAACCAAGGAGACAGTGAGATCCTTGGAGACAATACAGAAGAAGAGATGCTCAACATATCATTTGACAAGTCGCAACATAGAGTTGTATAATCACACAGAGTGTCTACTCCGGATGATAACACATATTCTGTGCAGTTTGAAGAATGATTTATAGTGTCTGACGTGCGCAAGCATCTGGTAGCATTGGCTGATGCTACCAGAGCATATGCCGAAGCCACTACCTCGAGTGTTTGCTACTTGATAGCTGAGAACGAGTGAATGGATAAGCAGTTACAGATGACCAAGCAAGGAGGAGAACTGGTTACAGCATCCACCTCAGCAGAGTTGAACAAGGTGATACTAGATGAAGTATTGTCCCTTCAGACAGTCATGCGGGCACTGTGTTACAAGTTTGGTACCATGAGTAAGGCAGTTTTCCATCTCAACAGTTGGCAGCAGTGATGTGCTAGGAGAGCATGTATCTTGTCAAATGTGCATGTTGTTGTTGACTACATGAAAACATGGACAATGAGATACAAGGGAGCCTTGTTACACTTTCCCAAGATGATGAAGCCCAGAGCAGTCGAGCTCAAGGCACACATCTGAAGTCAAATCCGGAACTATGAAGAGCTCCCGCAACTCATCACTAGCTTGCAGGATTCCCATGCACGGTTATTCAGGAGTATGGATGTTGTTGTGCATACACATGCGATCCCATTTATTGGGACACTCACCGAGGCAAAGAAAAAGGAACAAGTCCGACTGGAGCTTGAATCGTACTTTGACAAGTTGATGTGCATAGCCACCGGCGCAGACTTGGTGATCAATGCAGACACCATGAATCAATATGTCGTTGGTACAGCCGCACTCAAGACAATGATATGCATTTTATCAGACGAGTTGGACAGAGGAGCCAAAGCAGTGTACCCAGATGCTACAGAGGAAAGAGTTCGTTTCCAGAAATATGTCACCATAGAGTACACAAACACCATCGCGGACTACCGAGCTTGTCATCAGTTCACTACTATCGACCACCGTGAGCATGTCGAAGAGTTGGTCTGCCCACAGTTTTCTGAGTCATAGTGATGTCTTGCATGGATTTCCCAAGCCTATTTTATCTCACATGGGTAAATGTGGATATTGTATGTAACATCTTGTCAAGTGGAAGTTCAAGTGTCGATAGTTGGATGTAACAGTCATAAAGTAGATGAAGAGTCATGAGGGTAGATGAACAATCACAAAGGGGAATGTCAAGGACCATCGCACCCTTTGCTATATATAGTCCCTCAATACTCATTATAGAGGCTTTTGGTCAGCCAGGCTTCCGATAAGAGTATCTTAGAGAAAGCTTGGAGAATATTGTAACGAGCCTTGGCTTCTCCACTATGCGTGTGCTTCTGAACTATTTGCTGACTACCCCTACCTTTTTCTGACAGAATTTTCATATATATAAGCATGGCGACATCCCTCAAAACTGAGGTAGTTTTAACATAACAACCAAGTTTAGGCAAGCAGGATTAGGCCAAAAGGTTATATGGCAACAACCTTGTAACAATAGTGAAATCTTGTTTAAACATAGCGAACCCATTAATCGTGCTTAAGGCCTAACGGCATGTCTATCGATGCTTTTGACTATCAACGGACAATCCAAAGCCAATACAATAAACACTTCTGTGATATATGGATCCACTGGCTTATAGAACATAATATATAATATATTGTGTCCGGCTCCTCTCTGCAAATCATAATCGGAGTGGAACCCATCGGCGTAGCAACCCAACTTCAACGCTCTGTGACATGGCAGACCCGCTGAGATTTATAAACCACAACATATAACATATCAAGTCTGAATCCTCCCCGCAAATCGTAATCAGTCTGGAACCCATCGACGTATCAACCCAACTTCAGTGCTCTGCGATATGGCAGACCCGCCGAGATTTATAAACCACAACATATAACATATCGGGTTTGCATACTACCCGCAAATCGCAATCCATGTGGGTCGAGGTGTCACTTCATGCTACCGGTCCCCTCATGCGAACTGCAATTGCGATATATACCACATTGCAACTGGACTCTACTAGGGTCGATTCATATACTTCTTCCACCTCCAACCTGCGATATACGATATTGCAATCGCATGCAGGACCCTGTCGAGATCGATTCTTAAGCCACTTCTTCCTCTTGCGTCGATATGCGATATGCGAGACCAAGTGGCAACCTACCACATTGCACTCCCTCATTCGCTTAGACTTTTTCCATGTCATCTTCTCCTGCCACTTGGACAAGTCATACTCAAACTTTGACTTTCTCTAACTTCGTCATCTGGACTTGAATTTGAGTGTCATTCACATCATTGGAATCAATATGATGAGCACTTTGATCTGATGCTAAGTTTATCCAAATTCTTCCACTTTGAGTTTTGATCCTTTTACTATGCCACTAGTAATTTTCTGAAGATCCGCCTAGATCAATCCTCCAGTATCCTCCTGGAACACAGCACTCGAAGTAGCAGCAAAACCATTGAGGAGAGTGTTAGCCAGTAAATTTGCAATGACAGGGATTGCAGTGGCAAAGGATGCGGTGATAGGGAAATCTGGGCAAATGTTATGGGGAAAATCCATGGCAGATCATGGTAATAATGGAAATTATTACAATGAATTGGAAAGGACTGTAATTCAATGCAATCATATGTGGTTCAAGTTCCAATGCGTATGGATAAATTTGCAAGGTGTGGTGGGGATTGGAATAATGATCGTGGAATGTACGTGTTGGCCCAAGGTTCAATAGCGATAATGATGGATCATCATTACTATTAAATATGACATATTTAACATTAAATATGATACCTACCCCCAACTAAGGGATGACCTTCCATGGTCATATCTATTCATATCATAAGTGAAATATTAATCAAATCCTCGAAGTCGGTCGGGGATGTACATGGTGACTTTTTTTTCTCGTAGAAAAAGTTGTAATTTTATTCATATGAAAAAATTACATTTTGTAGATGCTTAAATCATATGCAGATGGTTGTTCATGTAATGCCAGGAACCAAAATATTTCAAAAAAAGAGAAAAAAAATAATTTCCAACTAGCCTATACTTTCCTGCCCTTCTTCTTCTCCACTCGTCGCCAACCTCCAGAGTTGGGAGTGGGTGCAGTAATAGCTAGCTAGTTTTCCATTGTATTCATTGGATGTTCTTTGTCAGATTTCGAGCCGTCAGATCCATGAGTTTGTTTGATGCCACTTACTTCCAGTTGAGATTCATGTTGTTGTTTTGGAATGTGTGTCCCCAAATAAGTAACTGGGGCATTCTCTTCTTGTGTATGTTTCTATCCCATTTGTGTGTCAGGTTGTGTCTGATTCTCTGTAGGATCTAGGTTCATATCCTCTTCTTCCAGCAGGTCGGTATGCTACCAGCCTTCGGGCTTTTTTTGTTGTTTCTTATTCCTTTTGGGGTCCTTTCGGGCCAGTGGATAAGCATATTGGAGGTGCCTTGTTTGCATGCATCCGCGACATATAAATGTTGTGTTCTCATAGTCAAGCGGTTGTGTCCACAACGAATTATTGAAGTTCAATATGATGTGATCAGGTAGCCCATGACTCAGGTCCACTTCTACACATATTCTGGCAAATGTGAAAATTCCCCTGATAGCCTGTCTTCATCCATTTTTAGGAATTTTCCCAAGGAATTCCCAATGGCTATTAAAACTTTGTGATGCCAAAAATGTAGAGGGAGACTATGTAGCCTTACCCAAACAGGCATTGTTGAGACTTTCATTGTATTGGCATCAAAATCAGGAAACTAGGGGGTGGTGAAAGAGGCCAGCGCTGCCCCAATACCAAGGCCCCTGATTGATAATGCTATCTCGTTCTTGTTCTGTGTTGAATCTAACTATAAAAAACCCTTTGGGGCATAGGTAAATTTCATATTTAGATGACCATGTAGAAAAGATCCATTGATGCAAAGCATCTGATTTTGGCCAGAACCCATTAAATCTACAGATAACAGCATTTTTGGACAGATCTGTGTGTAGATTAGTTACCTCCAGTATAGATACTTGGAGCAGTGGAGATTCCGGTTTTTGTTCCACGATATAGGCCCTGGTAGCTCTGGTGTTGCTACTGGTTTGTTTTGCATTTTTTCCTTTCCTTTGACTGCATCCTGGAAGGAACCTGTAGATTTTAAACTGGCTCCATTGCATCCGCTGTGCAGTCGTAGATTTAGAAAGATAGTTGAATCTTTGACGATACCATAGTACTGAAGTGTTTAGTTATCCTGCAAACTATTTCCTGTATATATCAGGTTTTGGTGCTTTATTGGGGTCCCAAATTGAATCTCGATTTCCTTCTTTAAAGCTTGGATACTCGTCCCCTTGCTGAGCCGCATGCAGAAATGTCTTCCCCCTATCAATTTGATGAAGATCTGTATCAGATCTTCATCCGTGCAGAGTGGATCGACCTTATTGTGGCCTCGATCTGTTGGATCGGACCTTTCCTCTGCGGAACCAGATACACCATTTAGTTTTGGATCCTGTCTGTGCCTTGATTTCTCCGGATTTGGCTTATTTCAAAGACCCAACCACTCTGTCAGGAGTATCTGCTTTCAATGGGAAGATCTGGGCCTTCTGGGTCATGGCCGCTTTGGCTAGGTCGGCTACACTCGGCTTCCCTTCATTAGCATAAACCCTTTCCTGTTCAGAAGAATACTGTGATGCAGCAGGTCTTACAGCCCATGAATTCTCCCGTGCGGTCCAAACCAGCCTCACTGTCTCTTCTTTGTCCTTGTGGGTGGCTGGCTGATCTATTCGATGCCCAATTTCACGATTCACCCATTTAGGATTTCCCTGATTCGGGAGGAGAAGGCAAACAGCTTCCGGTTTTCTGTGGGGTCTTCCTGCATAGTCCCCCTCTCTGGTGTGTAGTGCTGCGGCGGCATGGGAACCTGGTTCAGAAACCCTAGCAGTCTCCATCGTCAAGCCTCCCTTCCTGTACATAGTGACTTACCTTAACAGAGTAAAAGCATTGGAGGAGTAACAACACCAGAGGAGTAACAACACTAGATTAGTACTTAGATTGAATCGCTACGAACGAAGTAACAATGCTAGATGAGTACTTAGACCAAATCACTACGAACGAAGTAACAACATCGGAGGAGTAACAACACCACTGAAGTACTTAGACAAAATCACGACAAACAAAGTAACAACATCGGAGGAGTAACAACACCAGTGAATTACTTAGACGAAATCAACATCCACAGAGTAACAGCACCGGGGGAGTAACAATACCAATGGAGTAGCAGCACAAGTGAAGTACCTGTAAGAAAAATAAGGATAGAGTAGTAACAATATATATATATATTTGAATTAAACAAGAGGTGCAGAGGAAGAGTTCTCTGCACTAAAAATTTCAAAACCAAAATTATCATAGAGATGTTTAATAAAGGAGTCTTTAGAAGTTGGACGGTGATAAAATCTAAGGCGATGTCCATTTACAATCAGGGGTGTATGTGCCTCATCGATTGTTACAATTCTAACAGTCTCGTTATCAAACATCGTGTCAACTTCATACAGTCCCATCCATCTAGAGCAGAGTTTTCCTTTAAAATCTTTGAACCCAAATTCGTAGAGCAACGCCCAATCTCCTCTTTGAAACACATTTTTCTTAATGAATTTATCATGCCATTTATTTCGTTGTTGTTGAATCGCAATAGTATTATGGACAACTATCAAACAAATTTCATCCAACTCATTTAGTTGTTCTAGTCGGTATTTCTGGGCTTCTCAAAGATCCAAACCTACTTCAAGGGTTGTCCTGAGAGTCTTAATTTCGAGTTTAGCAACAAGAAATGCTAAATATAGAAGTGATAAAAATAGCATTTCGGGATACATTCCAATTTTAGTTAGTCCCTGAACTAAAATTGAGAATTAAAATTTGAATTTGATCTTAGCAGCTGTTTGAAAAATAATTAATTAATTCATCTTGAGTTAATTAGTTGGATAAAATCAAACATGAAGTCTATGTGAAGACATGCAACAATTTTCCCTTTGATTGAGGAAGTTATCCCTTAATTAAAGTGATCAAGATGAGTTGTACTTGAGTTGTAATTAGTTAGCTCATTTAACTGAGTTAAGTCCAATTAGATTAGTTCCCACAGTTTGTGGAATTGATTGTGAGTTCAGTTAGTTAATGCATGCATTCATGTACCTATTATACTTCAGATAACTGAATATTCTCTCATAAATAACTCATGCATCTCAGTTCAATCAGAGACCCAGTTGAGATCAAATGACGGAACAATGTACTATAAGTTGCGGGAATATTCCATTGAGGATATCTCTTGCATGCAGAAGGAATTCATTCCTTGGAGATTGCGCAGTTACTTCTGAGTTTGGTGAGTTGTGTGAGAGGTGAATTCACACAAGTGGCAGCTAGAGGACCCAGGAGAAACTGCGCAAGGAAATAGGAGGCTTGGAGATCTTGAGGAAGGCATATGTTGTGTCTATTCAGTCTATCAGCAGCATTGAGGGATTGCATAGAGAGTTGGATAGCTTGTGATCTAAATATTTGTGTAATCCGGAGATATTTCCACTTGTATGACAATACAGATAGCGGGGTTTTCAGTTGAGGCTTTCCCCAGAGTATTCTTCTGTGTTCATGTGTGATTGATTTGTCTTCATCTGTTATATGTGTTCTATTTGATCTTGCTCAAAATCGATTAAGCTTCCGCAAGTTTGTTTGTAGAAGTAGATCAAGTATTTTGCTTTAGTATATTGCATTATCAAGTGATCTATAGTGGGAATTTCTACAACAAGAAGTTGTGACGTAAGATAGAGGTACACTACAGTAGGGGATGTGTCAAACTTCATTGGAAAAGTAGAAATATGACCGTTAAAAGGGAAAATTCAGGTGTCAAGCTGCATTTAAGACAATAGTTGGCAGAATTTAACGATATATACGCATTTAATGATGCAATTTGAATAGAATCAAGACAAAATCAAATCTAATGATGAGGTCTAAAGGCTGAAATTTTTATAAATAGTCGACTCCCACTCAGATTAAGAACTTTTCTTAATCGAGAGAGTAATAGTGCAAAGCAACTACAAAGAATTCCTACATGAATATCTTGTCGACTAAAGAATTTGTGCGCATATTTAACGAGAAAGGTATAGAAGGAGTTATGGAAGCAATCGTCACATCAACAATTGATAGACCTATAGCACCACCCTCAGTGGCAGCATCAATGCCACAGAAATCGCGGAAATCACCAAGAAAGCATAAGCAAACCAAAGAAGAAAGAACAAGCAAGACAAGAAGCCTGCCAAACAGTAAAACCTCAGAAGCAGCCTAAGCTAGTCGATGTTGAGGAAGAAGAGGTAGAAGAAATTCGGCAGATGAGGGAAGAGCAATATTGATCTCACCCATGCCATCTTATATATCGCCAAGGAAGCCAAATGCAAAGCCTGTAAAGGATGTTAAAGATGAAAAGTATGGAATATTCAGACCACTATTGCTAGAAGAAGTTCCCTTTGAAGGAGAGTTGTTAGGAAAAATTCTACAGCTAAATTTTACAAATAATGACGTCAATGACTAGATAAAGTACCCGCAGTTCATGTCGGATCAATATTTGTAGTAGGTTCACTACCCAGACAACAGAGTGACTAGGTTGGAGCCACAGCGGTGGGAAAATGGGTTGGTACAGTGAGGACTACTTGTTGACACCTAATCCTCACGGTTGGGTGAATTTATGTAAATAGTTAAATTAGGAATGTGAACAGTCATCAGAAGATGAACTGAGCAGTCACACCCTTTTGTATATAACAATAGCCTACCTAATGAAATGAATGAATCATTTTTACTGCCTATTGGAGTTACTACCTGGCCTGACATGGTATCAGAGCCAGCTCCTTGTTTTAGCTATTATGCTCCTGTAACTCCTCTGCCTCTACCTCTGTCTTATTCCCCTCTGTCCTGAAAAGCGTTGTACGTTAAATTTTTGAATAGCGTTGTCATGACTGAATAACTCCTCTACAAATCCTCTGCCAACTCTGCCCTCTCCACGCCAGTTTTCACTGTCTGTTTGCTTGTCTGGATTCAATCCATTGCATCCTTATTATAACTTATTTTGCAGCAACCGTTTGCTGGTCACATCGATGACGAATTCATTCCTGATATCGACAGTTGAATGCGGTATTGAATCATATTAACGCTGTCTCATATTAACGTTGCGTTTCGATTTGAATGTGATATCAAATGGTAACAGTTGAATGCAGGCGCACTTTCGAATCCTCACAGGCACCTTAGTAGGAGGAGCTCTGGGATTCTATATCAAGTATCACGTCGAACTTCGTTACAAGCAAAAAAAAAATGAGGGAGGAAATGCTTAAGTATGATATTGAGCAGCGACTGAAAAGTGAGAAAAGCACAGCAGATTCATCAGAGCTCTTATTTGATTCGTGAGAGATTTGAGAGTGACAAACAGTATCCGTCCGAGTATTAGTCATACCGTGTCATAGCCTTGTAGATGCCAGTCTAGTATGTTTTAGGATTTGTTAGTAGTCTATTGTTAAATGTTTTAGTTCTAGGAGAGAACTTCCATGACAGAACGATGATGCTTCATTTTCAAGATGCTGCAAACTGAAAACCAAAAAGGTTGTTTATGAAGAAACCTTCTATGCTCGAGATTCAGGGCAACATTTTAATGTTGTCCCATATTTTAAACATTGTCCAGCACTTTAACGCTGCCATATTTTTTATTACTGACTTTAACGCTGCCATATTTTTTATTACTGGCTTCAAGGTCTAGAGAATCAAAGGGATTTATGGTGTTTTTCTTTTCAGTGAGCTTTGAAATTGTGATGTCGTTGCTGCTCAAACTTTGTAGAGCTCGCGGTTGATGCCGTTGCTACTCCAACTTTGTAGAGCTCACAGAGAATGATTGATTATTGACTGTGATATGAATTAAACAACCAAAATTGTTTCCCATAGAAATTTTTGAGTACATTGTTACTGTATATTGGCAGAAGTATTCTTTTCTATCAGCAATTTTTTTTTTTACAGAATGCATTCAATCATGTCCATGGTAGGAATAGTTATCACTGGCAAGGAGAACTATCCTGAATGGTCCCGGATGATAAAACACACCCTCATCTTCAATGAGTTGTGGAAAGGAGTGTGTGTCGGAGAAGGAGACAATGACCTAGTACAGCCTACCTCAGACAAAGAGCTCGTCATTTGGGAAAACAAGAACAACAAAGCCTATGCATTAATCGCATCATCTGTAAATGAAGAGGTGAGTCGCCATATTTCGTCATATTCAACTGCCTTTGAAGCCTTACAAAAGCTGAAAGAACTCTATGACTCACATTCTGCACTTGAAGTTGTTCAACTCATGATTAAACTCTTCACTCTTGAACTGCAAAATAATGATCCTCTCGCTCTTGCATCTGAAGTAAAGTCTATAATGCATGATATCAAATCCACTAAGGTTGAACTGGATATCCCTCTTATTTCTTTTCTCAAGGCACTTTATCCTACTTACTCCAATTACCTTGAGTCTTTGCAAGCAAATGGAAATCTCAAAGATATAACCTTTGACTCTCTTGTGAAAAAGTTTGCTAAAAGAGAAAAAGCTTTTGGAAATAAGACAATCCCTGAGTCTTCTTAAGAGACTGTGTGCCTTGCTCATAAAGAAAAGCATCCTGCTCAATATTCTACAAGAGGAAGAGGTGGACGAAGAGGAAGAGGAAGATATCTCAAAGGCAGGGGGGGCAGACATTCTCAAGGAGAAAAGGTAGATTTACACTGTATTCGCTGCAAAAGAAATGGATCACATGATGCCTCTACATGCAAGCTACCATGGGACAAAATTGAGCTGAAAAGAAACCAACAGAAAGGTAAAACTGATGATACAGACAAAGGTAAAGCACCTGAATCCGCTCACTATGTTGAGGCGCAATGTAACATTGGAGTAAATGAAGATTTGTTTAATGTTTCACTTGCTTCCTGGAAAAATGATTGGTTGCTTGATTCGGGAGCAACCTGTCACATGACTCATAGAAAAGATTTTTTTGAAGATTTCACTGACAATGTTGATGGAGCAGTATACTTTGCAGATCAGTCAAAAAATCAAGCCATCAGGGCTTGGCACAATCAGGCTTAAACTGCCTGGTCTTCCAGACTTTCTTTTCTGGATCATGTTCTATATCTCCAACAGCTCAAGAGAAACTTGTTGTCCTTGGTCCACATCCGCCAGCAAGGTCACTCCATTCATATGTTTGATGGCAAGCTTGAGGTAAGAAAAGCATCTGACCACTAAATTGTCATGAGGGGAATAGAAGAAGAAAGGCTTCTCAAACTGCAAGGAACATCTGCTCATGCACAACATTTCTCATACAATTCTCATCATGAAGAAGGTACACTTCCATCAAGTTTATTATGGCATGCTAGATTTGGACATTTGAACTATGACAGTGTCCACTTATTAAAGAAAAATGGTGTTGTTGGTTTGCCTACAATTCCTAGAAAACTTAAGTAATGTGATGCTTGCATTCTAGGAAAGCATAGCAAACAGTCCTTTCATGACTCACATTCAAGAGCACATAGGAAGCTTGAACTTATTCATTCAGATTTATGTGCTCCAATGCCTGTTCCTTCTGCAAATGGAAATAAATATATCATGACATTTATTGATGACTACACCAGAATGTGTTGGGTTTATTTATTGAAGAACAAATCTGATGCTTTCCTACATTCAAGAATTTTCATAAATGGATTGAAAATGATGCACAATCTCATATTGGGTCTATTCGCACTGATAATGGAAAATAATATACATCAAATGAATTTGAACAATATCTTCGCCAACATGGGATTAAACATCAAACAATTGTGCCTTATAATCCCCAACAGAGTGGTGTAGCTGAAAGAATGAACAGAACAATTTTGAATATGGTACGATCCATGCTTTTTTTCAAAAATGTAAAGATAATGTTTTGGGCTGATGCTGTTCTATGTGCTGCATATATAAAGAATAGATGTCCATCTAGTGCTATAAGAAACAAGACTCTTTATGAATTGTGGTATGGACATGTTCCTTCGGTCAAACATCTCAGGATTTTTGGTTCCACCTGTTATGCTTTGATACCAAAGGTACATAGAAACAAACTTGGTGCTAGAAGTCGTAAGTGTATTTTCTTGGGGTATTCAAATACCTCCAAAGCATACCGCCTCTATGATGAAGTAAATAAAAAGTTTGTTATATCTAGAGATGTAATTTTTCTTGAATCATCCAAATCTGACAATGTTGTTGAGTGGCAATTTGATCGCTTGGATAGATTCACAAAAATGAAATCATTTCAAGAATTGAAAATCAGATTCCACATCTTGAAGGGGGGATTCCTATACTAGATCAACATGTGGAATCTTCTTCTGAAGAATACTCTCCCCCGACTGAAACTCCAACAACGGATGATGCTTTAAGTGATGTAATTGATAGAATTGGGACACTCAATCTTGATTCACTCCCAACTCAATCAACAGAGCAGCCTGGATCATCTCAGAAAGGTCCCCCAAAGTGGCTGACAAAGACACTTGAAAGTGTTCATCCTGATGAAATTGGAAAAACAGGAACCAGAAATGCAAACCGACAAAATGGAGGTGATGTAGATGACTCTAATTCACCTATTGATATGGATGTTTCTTATGATTGTGAATTGAACTTGTCAACATATTTTGAACCAACTTCCTTTAAATAAGTTGCTTCTCATGATGAATGGAAATAAGCGATGCAAAAGGAGTATAATGCCCTCATAAAGAATGGCACTTGGACGCTGGTTGATCCTCCATTTGGAACCAAACCAATTGGCTGCAAGTGGGTCTACAAGAACAAGTACAAAGCTGATGGCTCACTTGACAAGCACAATGCTAGGCTTGTGGCAAAAGGTTTTGCACAGAAGGAAGGGGTCGATTATGAGGAAACTTTTGCTCCCACAGCAAAATGGGCCATCATCCGGACACTCTTTGCACTAGCAGCTCAGAACGGTTGGAAAGTCCATCAAATGGATGTAAAAACTGCCTTCTTAATGGAGATCTAAAAGAGAATGTTTTTATGTCCCAGCCTTAAGGATTTGCTGTGAAAGGACATGAACATAAAGTATGCAAACTTGTGAAGTCCTTGTATGGCCTCAAACAAGAACCACGAGCCTGGTATGAAAAGCTAATTGAGCATCTTCTGAAACTCAACTTCAATCATTCTGATCTTGATGATGCAACTTTATTTGTCAAGAAAGTTGGCAAAACAGTTGTATATCTTGTGGTATATGTAGATGATATTTTAATGACAGGGAACAATGAAAGTTATATTGCATCCATTGCATCCATAAAGAAAGAATTGGGAAAAGTTTTGAAATGACTGATTTGGGCTATGTTCATTACTATCTTGGCATTGAAGTAACCCAACATCCAAAGTCCATATTTCTTTCTCAAAAGAAATACATTGGAGATTTTTTAAACAGATTTGGCATGACAGAGTGCAATCCTCTTACCACTCCAATGGAACAAAACTTAAAGCTCACATCTATTGAAGGAAAGGAATTTGAGGATGCAACAAAGTATAGACAGCTTATAGGAAGTCTCATCTATCTCACTACTATTAGACCAGACATTTCATTTGCTGTTGGAATCCTCTCCAGGTTTATGCAAAAGCCTTGTGAGGGACATTGGTCTGCTGCAAAAAGAGTTCTAAGGTACTTGAAGGGAACTCAAGACCTTGAAATCAAGTATACACAGGTGGACGACTTCAGCTTGATTGGATACTCTGATTCAGACTTCGATGGAGACAAAGAAACTGGAGTATCTAATTCAGGATATGCTATGAGTCTTGGATCAGGAGCTGTCTTTGGAGATCACACAAACAATCAGTTCCAGCAGATTCCACAACAGAAGCAGAATACGTGGTAGCAGCTGAAGCAATGAAAGAAATTGAGTGGCTCAGAAAAATTCTTGAAGATTTGCAGGTAAAACAAGTACAATCAACTCCACTCATGATTGACAACACCTCTGCAATAATATTGGCCAAGAACCCAAAGTTCCATGATCGTACAAAGCACATCAATACTAAATATCATTTGATCCGACATCATGTTGAGGCCAAACAATCCATCTCCGCCATTGTTCCACAAATGAGCAAATTGCAGACATCTTAACCAAAGTGCTTGGAAGAGAAAAACTTGAAAGATTCAGAACGATGCTTAGACTCACCAACATCCCTTCAGATTAAGGGGGGGAATGTTGACACCTAATCCTCACGGTTGGGTGAATTTATGTAAATAGTTAAATTAGGAATGTGAACAGTCATCAGAAGATGAACTGAGTAGTCACACCCTTTTGTATATAACAATAGCCTACCTAATGAAATGAATGAATCAGTTTTACTGCCTATTGGAGTTACTACCTGGCCTGACACTACTCAATATGTTAAATGTGCCACACTTCAGCAGAAGTTCAGTGACACAGCATGTGTGCGCCAATTATCGGTGTTAATGCATGACAAACATCTATGGATGGGGGAAAAAATCCCCATAAACGAAATGATGATTTGGAGAATAACAAAGCTACAATACAAAGGGTGAAACCCCGCAAAGGAGTTCATCAAGAAGGACCAGGATCGTGCCCTAGGAGAAATCATGAAGCAGAATTATGGATTGGTGAAAGGCAACAGGGGCTACGACATAAATTCTATTAGCAACCTCGTAGTCCACTTCGTGGTACATATTCTAGCATGAAAAATCATGCGGAAGTGTCGTGCAAATGAATTCCCCGTATCGGTGGTGGATTTAGCTTTGCAGTGTGAAAATGGAGTCCAATATAACTTCGTCGCATACCCATGCCAATAATTCCTAGATGATTGCCACAAGGTATAAGAAAAAGGTACCCCTTTTCAATATGCTTGGCTGATTTTAATTATTGCGTTGTTAGCATGGAAGGAGCCGGAGGATACACAGTTCCCCACAGTGCCTACAGATGTTTGCGAGGCTACAAGGTATGCTTCGCTATGACATACTACTCAACCATCGTGAGCCCGAGAGAACAAATTTTCTTCATTTTATACCAGATGGATCTACACATGATTGTAAATCAGTATACGCATCTCTCTCCAACTCTGTACAAACAATACAACCCTGTGGCAAGCTTCAAGGCAGATTTTCGTAAGGTGCAAACTCAGACGCACAGAGACCCCAAAGAGGAAATGGCACACATTTCCATACTTACTCAAAGAGTAGGATCTGGCAGCATTAGTGCATAAATGGTTTGAGGAGTGGATGATTCTGACGGATGAAGAATAAGATAGTGCCACAGAGAAAGAAGAGCTGGACACTTCACACCATGGCGAAGCAAATGGAAAGAATAAACAACAAGAATCAAAAGAAGTGGAAGAGTAACACCGTGATGAGGAGCATCATGAAGAGAAGCACCATTAGGAGGACGAAGCAAACAGAGAAGGCAGAAACAAAGAAATATGTCGCGAAGAAAAGGAAAATGCAAACTGAAGCTTTGCCAAGTAGAAGAAAGAAGCATAACGTAGATAAGTCAAAGGATGTGACACCAATGGTTCTCACTGAGGGTGACTTGGACCAAAATTGGAGACAAGGTTCAAGAGATCATAGTGGAATCTTGGAACAGTGTGGAAGAGTGCTATAGTGAGCTTATCACAATTGTGCAGGAGAGGATTGTGGAGTTAAATATTTTGGCATTATCAATTATACAACCTGAAAAAAATACAAGAAATGGTTACAGTAGGAAGGTTGATCCTACCTACCCTTGTAGTGAGGTTGACACAAATACCTGCAGGGGCTCTACAATTCGCATCAGCAAAAATTCAGAAGTAGGCCAAGGAATGGACACACATAAATATGAACATCGTTGCAGTATTGCTGCCAAGGTTACGTAAGCTGCATGAAGAGATTATAGAGGAATTAAAGCTTAGGGAAGAATGCACATTGCAGCTCAACATAAAAATAGAACAATACCAAGCTATGTTTTCCAAGCAGATCGACCAAACAATCCAAGAAAGAGATCAAATAGCAAAATAATATTAATAGTTGAAGGACGTAGTAGAAATAACATGTAAGGGAATTTCAAACATGGAGGTATGCGAAGAGGAATCTACAGAAGAAAAGGTCGCAAAGCTCATCCTTGCAATCAAGAAGCAGAAAGACAAAGTTGTTGCGGTATAGTTTGAATATGAAGACAAAATCAACAAGATTCAATTGAAGCTACAGCTATCTAAGTCGCGGGATGTAACATACTAGAGGGAGGCTGACCTAAAGTTGGTCATGGTTATCATCTTCGTAGCATTGGTGTACTATAGCAAACTATTGGATGAGAGTATACAGATTTGGACTTCACTACAGGAAGATCTGAAATTATTCTGAATGTTCAAAAACTGCAGGAGGAGATGCAGCAAAAACAACAGTAGTTGGAGGAAAGTCGAGTAGCTGTGAAGACATTGTCTATATCGCAGAATCTCGCAAATATCATTGAAGCAAAGGTGCTGCAGAAGAGGATCGAGGTGTTGAAGAGGGAAGAGAAGACATTGATAGAAAAAACTCAACCTTGGCAGGACGAGGCCCTTCATCTCTCCTAGATAGTAAATGAGAAGCTCTAGGAGCTTCTATAAAAGAAGGCAAAATTGCTACAGAAGGCTAATGAGCCTGTAACAGAAGCATTGTTGAAGGAAGCACGCAAAAAGGATAAACAAATGACATAAGTGATCCAATAATTCAATCAGGCTTATAACATCATTGCAGAGAAGATCAGAGGTACAATAGCTAAGTGACTTGGGATGAGTCACAATTGAATGTTGGGGGCCTATTGGGCGTGGCCCAAACTTGGCTAGATTTTGGGCAAAGAAGCTGATTTTTGGGATAAAATCACGCAGTACAAAGTGCGAAGTGGACTGTGTAGCAGAGCAGTGGATCAAACAAGGATCGTGCATCAAACCCACTCGCAGTATAGGGGCTTCCTAGCGAAGCCCCTCTCTTTTTATAAAAATAATATAATAATGTATAATTGGATGGTTTTGGTCCATGGTCCCTTATATTTTTGGAAACCATGGTATGTGGTCCATGGTAATGTAGCGATGTAATCCCTCGATATAATAGTATATAGGGATGAATAATCAAGAAGGAAGGTAGTGATGATTATATCCAATCCGTGGTTATGGTTTTAATCTGTGTGATTGGGTTTTGTGGCGAAGGAGAGGCTCTACAGCTGTGTGCACAGAGGCCTGGGTCTACAGCTGAGTGCACAGACTGTCTGCAGCTTAGTGGGTAGAAACACAACAGCTGTGTGCACAGGGAAGAACTGCTTGTTGTACAAATTCTATATTATAAGCAACAATTCTTGTGGACGTAGTCCCACATTGGGATGAACCATGGTAAAATTTGTGTCTACAAGCGTTTATTTGCATATAATCTGCACTTTATTTCAGTACTATGAAGTTTATATGATATGTTAAGTGACGAATGTAATTCTGTAAAGTAAAGTATAAGTGTGAAGTATTTTGCAAATGTGAAGTAGTAAATCAGTGTTAAACATAGGAAAATACAAGGGCGCCACAACACAGTATCCCTCAGATTGCAGAAACCTGGTTCTGCAACCTCCCATAATCACTTCGGGTGAGACTACGATCTTCTTGCAGGTCGTTGTCGAGAGGGCCACTAGTTGAGGGTTTTGTTGGTGCACAGTAAGCTCTAAACATGGGTCAGCCCAACCTAAGCCAACAGTAAACTGTCTTGCCCTCCAAACTTCTATTCTGATAAATCAATGTGCTACCCATGTCTAGAATAGCTCAGAAGTTGAAATTATTAAAGACAAACCATGGTATTTTTTCAACAAAGCATAAAAAAATGTACTTCAGGAGGCTCGGGAGGTCTTATTTATATGACAAATAATCATTTCTTCTCTTTCTCTTGCAACATTGGCAATGCATCAAACAATTTTGTTGAGTTATTTGCTCTCAAATTATTACAAAAATTAGAAAATTATCTACATATCTATGATCGTCATATATATGGAGACTCCATGGTTGTTATAAAATGGAAGCAGGGAACCAGATTGAAAAATTGTACTCTCCTTCCACAGTGTCAAAACTTCATCCAAAAAAAAAAATATGCCTTATCTTTCAATCATATCTACAGGAACAAAATAAAATGGTTGATCAACTTTTGTAGAGAGGACTAGCACTAGAACAAGGGAAATGGGAAATAAAAGAAAGTAATGAAGGCTCAATCAGTCGACACCAATTATGCCCCTTGTTGAATAATTTAACTAGGTTCGGTATTCATAATTGTACTTGAGTCAAAATGATATATATTTATCAAAATAAAGAAAAATAAATTTTATTATTAATTAAATTGACTTGTTAAAGCATGGGTTTCATGCTTGGGACAATTGCCATAGGTCAAGCCTCCAATGTAGGCTTTAGGATTTTTATATAAGCCAAAGTCAAATTTATTTTGTCAAAATACTCCTCCATCAAGTCACCTTGCAAGATCAGCCTCCAAACAAATCCTCCAAAAGTCGCCTTCACAAAGAGGATTAGGTCAGCTTATTTCACAATGGGAAACAGCTATATATAAACGTGTAAACTTCGCTAAAATTTTAGAGATGAGAGATGAATTCGGTGTATCTCAAAGATGAAGATTGGAAAATTCTAGAGAGGAATAATTAATTGATTGAGTGTCATTGCAGGCCGAAATACTTTAAGGCTACTAAATTTTTATATGCTTACCGGGCTACCTCAAAAACCGAAACCCTGGGCTACTATAGAACTAAAGTTTGAACCCACTATTGTACCAATATAGAACCAAAGTGTAACTATGTTTCATTGTAGGACCGAATTATGATGACAATAATAAAGTATTATGGAAGTATGATGAGGGATGCTACAGGACCGAAACAATAGTAAGTTTCCACAAGGTTGAAGCATGGTAAATGAGAAGGTTGTCATAGATCGAAGCATGGTAAGAATGTCAGATGAAAAGGATATCATAGATCAAAGCATGGTAAGGACCCTAGCATGAGAAGGTTGCCATAGAATTGAAACATGACTGAATTATATTGCACACTATATTATCACATGAGTACTACCACTACAGGACCGAAACATGATATTATTGGAGGACTGAAGTATAATATTGAGATATGCCAAGGGTTATGATATTGTTGCAGGAATGAGGTGTTCAGAACAGAATGAAGAACAAAATACTACTCTTAAAGCTTAGAACTGAAGAAAAATAAGGATGACTTGATGGAGGAAGTCTTTAGTCTAGGTTATAAGGGTATTTGTTGTCTCTGTCTTTGTTTTTGAATCTACAGAAGGAAGAATTACTTGACTGGGTTTTCCCCTACGTTGGATTTTTCCCCTAGTTGTGTGCCTACATCTCGTGTCCTTTCTATTTGCTGATTGGCATTAGTTTTGAAGATAAGAAAAAGATAAATCTAAATAAGGAAAATTAACAATGAAACATCACAAGATAATGTCATAACAAGAGAAATCAATTAACTGGCTACCCTAGTGGATTTCACAACATGGTATCAAAGCTATGGTGGAAGAAGGTTGAAGATCACCTTATTGGAAAGAAGGAAATGCAGTTTCTCCCTGATCTATACATTGAAGGACCAAATGGTTAATTAAGGATCGAGTTGTATGGAGTAGAAAGCAAAGGTGTAAGGATCCTTTTAAGTAAGTCTGAAATACAAAACTTGTGAATACAACACCATCAAAGAAGCTAGCTATACAGAAATATATTGAGTGAGAAAAGATCCTTTGTTGAAAACAATGAACCTCGATAATGATATAGAAAGTTGACCTTGGACTGCCATATAAACTCAAAGGCTGAAATCTGAATGAAAGAAATACATCCTTGTAAATCAAAAGGATCGTCATCCTAAGCACATTCAAAATATGGACAGTATTTGATCCTGAAGTCTCCTCAATCAAAGGATATTCAACGCTCTAGGAACCAACTCAAAGAAATCAAGTATGTATTGTCAGTGTTCCTCACTTAACAAATACATATGCAACAAGTCTAATGGACTATCAAATCAAAGGTATGAAAATATGAGGTACGTATATTTATTTTATTTAAATGAGCTTCTAGATTTCCAATATATCTAACTTTAGGTTGTTCATGTAATCCTTGTTTATAGTTAGTCTAGGATAAATATTGTAATCCCTAATATGTCTAACAGAAAAATCATATAAGAACCTTAATCCTTATCTTCTAGGTTTTTTAGGTAATCTAGGATGTCAAGTAAATTCCTAGTGTTGATTGGAAGAAAATATATCTTGAGTTTTTAGGAATCGATCCTCCATTATTGCATAGAAAATCTATATTGAAAATTAACATCATGTTCATTGTATCACATGTTTTGCTTGAAATTATTTATTACATGTATAAAATATCAAGGCTTAATACAAAGAGAGCACTTCAAGGAATCCTAACAAGGTTTATTAAGAAACATCTCCAGGTACGATTTTGGACTATACACTTTATGAAATTCTCTTAATATAGAAGGTATGTTCATCATCTTTTGAAATTTGAGTTACATTACTAACATCGTTGTGTCCAACTCTCTTAATCATAAAGATTCTTATTCGAGTGATTAAGCATTAGATAAATCTACCCTCTTTATACTTTTGATCATTTTGTGGAACCCTAAAATGGTTCTCTAGAAATCCCTAACCTAAGGGTATGTCCATGATAGTGTGAAGACCCTAGTCTTAGGGTTACTAATAAAAATATAGAAAAATAATTCTCTTTTTATGTTTAGGGTTTTGATACTATTTTAGAAACCCTAGTCCTTTAGGGTTTGTTGTGTATTGAAATCCTAGACCTTTCGAGTATTGGAAATTTAGGGTTTGTTGTGTTATGTATTGAATCCCTAGATCTCTAGGGTTTGGTAGGGTTTATAAGAAAGACCCTTATGACGTCTTAGCAATGAAACCCTAGGTATATGTTTATCTGTCTGATCGAAACCAAAGCCTAATTGGAATATGTCTAACTTTAATGTTTGGATATTTTTGTCTTGTGTTCACCTGATATATGTTGTTATGATATGCTTGTGCATCCTAGATGTGTATATGTGCTAACCTTATTGTTAATGATTGATTGGAGACTTCCACAGTTAATCATATCGTTAGATATTTCCAGATAGATGGAGTCACCATCTGAAACGTTGGATGGATCAACCATATCATAGTGAAATTCCACAAATATCTGACAAAACTTATTGTTAATGCTCATTGTTATAGGGTTTGTAACTAAGCCCTAGTAGAAGTCTCATATTCTAGAATATGATTATGATGATAAATCTGGGGTTTACAATAAACCCTAGTATAAGTTGGTCATATTGTTGAAACCTTAGATTATGTTGTGTTTGTTTTTATTTGTTGACATTTAAGGCTTAGTATCTCAAAGATGAAATCTAGGTTTACAAATCGTTTGGTTGAAACCATAGATTATGCAGAGATTGGTTTTGATTGTTAAATCTTAGTTTATGGAATATAGGGTTTGCATTAAATCCTAGTAGAAGTCTAACATATAAAATCTAAAGCTTTTATATGCATTGTACTTGTTTGAAATGCTTCTAGGGTTTGCAATATATCATAGAAGAGTCTGCCATATCTCTGAAGGATATATTGAAGCCTTAGATATAATGAGACTGATATCTTGATTCAGTTACTTTAAATGATGTGATCTACAGTTTATGACTAAACTTGAACAAGAAGTTGAAGTATAGAAGCATAGTCTCTTGTTTATTATGAACCTAACAATGTTTAGGTATTTGATGTCTAAACTCTAATGCTTCCATTAGTGTATATAGTTAACTTTATGCTTATATATGTATTTGGTTATAATTCTTGTTTAATTTGTGCAGGTACATAATCTTGAAGATGTTGAAGATATTCGTAAATAAAGTTGACTTGATTAGCAAGCATGACGAATTAAGTCATATGAATGATGATGATCAAGATAAATCTGATAAGAAGGATGGAAGCCATGAAATATTCTTCGATGAAATAGAAAGAGGTTGATCTCCCTAAGTTAAGAAGAGCTTGGATAAAAGATAGGGTATATCTACCAAGTTGAGAAGGAGGGCATATTATAATCATAATGGATGGATACCTTGAAGAAGAAATTGAAGAATGAATTTTGAGGTGTCATTGAAAAAAGGAAAGCAAGATTTCGTTGTTGCATGTGAAGTAGGAAAGGAATATGAATGATTGAGGAAAACTTTGTCAAGATTTGTTTGGGAAGCCACAAAATCCTACTGTGATGAATTATGAGGCAACATCAAGAAGTTAGAAGACCCTGAAGGTTTGTGCTTACTCATGAGTATTTGAAAGGTTGTCACTTGTTAAGGTTGCGATTGTTCAGGTAAATCTCTCAAAGTTTTTTGAAAATCATGCTTGACGTTAGGGAGATTCGATGTGTGGAGGCATTGTGTGTGTAAAATACCTGGGAGGACATCTGGACGGCATATGTATTGATGTCTAGATCACAAAGAAGGAGGGTGGCATTGGTCATGGAGCTCTAGCCTTGGATACGCACATAGATCCCTGGTTTGATGGTTAGCAAGAAAGGCTGATGGTATCTAGACTAGCTGAAAGCTTTAGTCCATCTTATTCCCACATGGATAGGTTTCCCTGGTCAGGAATCTAGTCTATGGCACTTAGTGTACCTAAACTCTTCATAGATCATGTGTTTCGAGATATTCCATGTACTTCTATAGATATATTTAAGTATGAATACCTCCCTAGTTAAGAGGGAGTGTTGAAGAATGTAACTAGGTTTGGCCTTGATAATTTTACTTGAGTCAAAACGATATGTATTTATCAAAAGAAAGAAAAAGAAATTTTATTATTAAATAAATTGGCTTGTTAAAGCAAGGGTTTCATGCTTGGGTCAATTTTCATAGGTCAAGCCTCCATTATAGGCTTTAGGATTTTTATATAAGCCAAAGTCAAATTTATTTTGTTAAAAGACTCCTCCATCAAGTCACCTTGCAAGGTCAACCTCCAAACAAATTCTCCAATAGTCGGCTTCACAAAAAGGATCGGGTCAACTTATTTCACTATGGGAAATAACTATATATAGGCGTGTAAACTTCACTAAAATTGCAGAGATGAGAGATGAATTCGATGTATCTCAGAGATGAAGTTCAGAAATTTACAGAGAGGAATAATTCGATGATTGAGGAAACTGAAGTGTCATTGCATGCTGAAATTCTTTAAGGCTACTAAAGTTTTATATGCTTACTGGGCTACCTCAGAAACTAAAACTCTGGGCTACTATAGAACCAAAGTCTCAACCAACTACTCTACCAATATAGAACAAAAGTGTAACTCTGTTTCATTGTAGGACTGAATTATGATGACACTAATAAAGTATGATGGAAGTATGACGAGGGATGCCACACGACTGAGACAATAGTAAGTTTCCACAGGATCAAAGCATGGTAAATGAGATGGTAGTCATAGATAAAAAAAATGGTAAGAATGTCACATGAAAAGGATGTCATAGATCGAAGCATGGTAACGACCGTAGCATGTGAAGGTTGCCATAAAACTGAAACATGACCGAAGTATATTGTAGATTGTGTTATCACACGAATACTACCACTACAGGACTGAAACATGATCTTATTGGAGGACTGAAGTATAATACTGAGATATGCCAAGAGTTATGATATTGTTGTAGGAAAGAGGTGTTGAGAACATAATGAATAACGAAATACTACTCACATAACTCAGAACTGAAGAATAAACAAGGATTAATTGATGGAGGAAGTCTTTAGTCTAGGTTATAAGGGTCTTAGTCATCTCAATCTTTGTTTTGAATCTACAAAAGGAAGAATTACTTGACTGGGTTTTCCCCTATGTAGGGGTTTTTCCCTGGTTGTGTGCCTACATGTCGTGTACTTTTCTATTTGTTGCTTGGCATTAGTATTGGTGATACGAAAAAGATAAATCGAAAGAAGGAAAAATAATAATGAAGCATCACAAGATAATGTCCTAATAAGAGAAATCAATTAACTTGCTACCCTGATGGATTTCTCAACATGGTATCAGAGCTATGGTGGAAGAAGGTTGAAGATCACCTTATTGGAGAGAAGGAAATGCAGTTGTTCCATGATCTATACATTGAAGGAGCAAATGGTTAATTAAGGATCGAGTTGTCTCGAGTAGAAATAAATGTGTAAGGCTCCTTTTAAGTAAGTCTGAAATACAAAAATTATGAATACAACATCCTAAAAAAAGCTAGCTATACAAAAATATATTGAGTGAGAGAAGGTCCTCTATTCAAAACCATGAACCTTGACGATGATATAGAAATATAACCTTGGACTGTCATATAAATTCAAAGGCTGAAATCTGAATGAAATAAATTCATCCCTGTAAACAGAAAGCGCAGTCATCTTAGGCACATTCAAAATATGGACAGTATCTGACCCTGAAGTCTCCTTAATCAAAGGATATTCAATGCTCTAAGAACCAACTCAATTAAATAAAGTAAGTATTGTCATTGTTCCTTACTTAACAAATACATATGCAAAAAGTCTAATGGAATATCAAATCAAAGGTATGAAAATATGAGGTACGTATATTTATTTTACTTAAATGATATTCTAGAATTACAATATATCTAATTTTAGATTGTTCATGTAATCCTTGTTTATAGTTAGTCTAGGGTGAAGACTGTAATCCCTAAGATTTCAAGTAGAAAACTCATATAAGAACCTTAATCCTAAACTTCTAGGATGTCAAGTAAATTCCTAGTGTTGATTGGAAGAAAAGATAACTTGATCTTTTAGGATTCTGTCCTCCATTATTGCATAGAAAATCTAGGTTAAAAATGAACATCATGTTCTCAGTATCACATGTTTTTCTTGAAAGTATTTATTATAGGTATAAAATATCAAGGATTAATACAAAGAGAATACTTCAAGGAATCCCAACAAGGTTTGTTAAGAAACATCTCCAAGTATGTTCATCATCTTTTGAAAGTTGATTTACATTACTAACATCGTTGTGTCTAGCTCTCTGAATCATAAAGATTCTTATTCGGGTGATTAATCATTAGATAAATCTACCTTCTTTATACTTTTGATCATTTTTATGGAACCCTAAAAAGGTTCTCTGGAAATCCCTAACCTAAGGGTATGTCTATGCTAATGTGAAAACCCTAGTCATATGGTTACTGATAAAAATATAGAAAAATAATGTTCTTTTGATTTTTAGGGTTTTGATATTGTGATAGAAACCCTATTTCTTTAGGATTTGTTGTGTGTCCAAATCCTAGGCCTTTAGAGTTTTGGAAATTTATGGTTTGCTCTATTGTGTATTGAATCCCTAGATCTCTAGGTTTTGGTAGGGTTTATAGGCAAGACGCTTATGATGCCTTAGGAATGAAACCCTAGGTATATGTTTATCCATCTTATCGAAACCCTAGCCTAATTGGAATATGTATAACTTTAATGTTTAGATATTTGTGTCTTGGGTTCACCGATATATGTTGTTATGATATGCTTGTGCATCCTATATGTGTATCTGTGCTAACCTTATTGTTAATGCTTATTGTTCTAGGGTTTGTAACTAAGCCCTAGTAGAAGTATCATATTCTAGGATATGATTATGATGATGAATCTAGGGTTTACAACAAACAATAGTAGAAGTTGGTCATATCGTTGAAACCTTAGATTATGTTGTGCCTCTTTTTATTTGTTGACATCTAAGGCTTAGTATCTCAAAGATGAAATCTAGGGTTTACAAATCGGTTGGTTGAAACCTTAGATTATGCCGAGATTGGTTTTGATTATTAAAGCTTAGTGTATGGAATCTAGGGTTTGCATTAAATCATAGTAGAAGTCTAACATATGAAATCTAAAGTTGTTAGATGCATTTTACTTGTTTGAAATGCTTCTAGGGTTTACAATATGTCATAGAAGAGTTTGTCACATCTCTAAAGGAAATATTGAGGCCCTAGATATAATGAGATTGGTATCTTGATTGAGTTACTTTAAATGATGTGATCTACGGTTTATGACTAAACCCGAACAAGAGGTTGAAGTATAGAAGCATAGTCTCTTGTTTATTATGAACCTAACTATGTTTAGGTATTTGATGTCTAAAGTCTAATGCTTGCATTAGTGTATATAGTTAATTGTGTTTATATGTGTATATTTTTTTACTTGTTGTTTAAGTTGTGCAAGTACATAATATTCAATATTTTGAAGATATTTGTAAGTAAAGTTGACTTGATTAGTAAGCATGATGAAGGAAGTCATATGAATGATGATGATCAAGATAAATTTGATAAGAAGGATGGAAGGCATGAAAGATTTTCCGATGAAATAAAAAGAAGTTGATCTCCCTGAGTTAAGAAGAAGCTTGGATAAAAGATAGGGTATATCTCCCAAGCTGAGAGTGAGGGCATATTATAGTCATAATGGATGGATACCTTGGACAAGAAATTGAAGAATAAATATTGAGGTGTCGTTGAAAGAAGGAAAACAAGATTTGGTTGTTTCATGTGAAGTAGGAAAGGAAGTTGAATGATTGAGGAAACCTTTGTCAAGATTTGTTTGGGAAGCCTCAAAGTCCTACCGTGATGAATTGTGAGGTAGCATCAAGAAGTCAGAAGACCCTGAAGGTCTGTGTTTTCTCGTGAGTATTTGAAAGATTGTTACTTATTGGGGTTGTGACTGTTCAGGTAAATAACTCAACGTTTTTTATAAAGCATGTTTGAGGTTAGGGAGATTTGATGTGTTGAGGCATTGTATGTGTAAAATTCTTGGGAGGACATGTGGCAGACATATGTATTTATGTCTTTATCCCGAAGAGGGAGGGTGGTGTAGGTCATGGAGCTTTGACTTTGGATACACACCTAGATCGTTGGGTTGATGGTTAGCAAGTAAGCCTGATGGTACCTAGACTGGCTGAAAGCTTTAGTCCATCTTACTCCCACCTAGATAGATTTCCCTAGTTAGGAATCTAGTCTATGGCACTTAGTGTGCCTAAACTCTTCATAGATCATGTGTTTTGAGATCTTCCATGTACCTCTATAGATATATGTAAGTATGAATACCTCCCTACTTAAGAGGGAGCATTGAATAATGTAACTAATTCAGTCTTCATAATTGTACTTGAGTCAAAATGATATATATTTATCAAAAGAAAGCAAAACAAATTTTATTATTAATTAAATTGACTTGTTAAAGCATGGATTTCATGCTTGGGTCAATTTTCATAGGTTAAGCCTCCATTGCAGCCTTTAAGATTTTTATATAAGCCAAAGTCAAATTTATTTTGTCAAAAGACTCCTCCGTCAAGTCACCTTGCAAGGTCGACCTCCAAACAAATCCTCCAAAAGTCGACTTAAAAAGGATCATGTCGACTTATTTCACTATGGAAAACAACTATATATCGGCATGTAAAATTCACTAAAATTGCAGAGATGAGAGATGAGTTTGGTGTATCTTAGAGATGAAGTTTGGTAAATTTCAGAGAGGAATAATTTGATGATTGAGGAAATTGAAGTGTCATTACAGGTCGAAATACTTTAAGGCTACTGAAGTTTTATATGCTTATTGGGCTACCTCAAAAACCAAAACTCCGGGCTACCACAACCAAAGTCTGAACCCGCTACTCTACCAATACAGAACCGAAGTGTAACTTTGTTTCATTGTAGGACCGAATTATGATGACACTAATAAAACATGATGTGGGATTCCACAAGACCGAAACAATAGTAAGTTGCCACAGGATTGAAGCATGGTAAATGAGAAGGTTGTCATATATCGAAGCATGGTAAGAATGTCACATGAAAAGGCCGCCATAGATTGAAGAATGGTAAGGACTATAGCATGAGAAGGCTTCCATAGAATTGAAACATGGCTGAAGTATATTGCAGACTATGTTATCACATGAATATCACCACTACAGGACCAAAACATGATCTTATTGCAAGATTGAAGTATAATACCGAGATATGCCAAGGGTTATGATATCTTTGCAAGAATGAGGTGTTGAGAACAGAATGAAGAACAAAATGCTACTCACAGAACTCAGAACTGAAGAATGAACAAGGATGACATGATGTTGAAAGTATTTAATCTAGGTTATAAGGGTCTTGGTCATCTCAGTCTTTGTTTTGAATCTACAGAAGGAAGAATTACTTGACTAGGTTTTCCCCTACGTAGGGGTTTTTCCCTAGTTGTGTGCCTACATCTTGTGTCCTTTTCTATTTGTTGTTTGGCATTAGTCTTGATGATAAGAAAAATATAAATCGAAAGAAGGAAAAGTAATAATGAAACATCACAAGATAATGTCATAATAAGATAAATAAATTAACTTGTTACCCTAGTGGGTTTCTCAACACCCCTAAGCATGATTAATCAATCAATTTTCTTCCTACACTACTCTTTCATGTCAAATCATCAACACCTTACTCACAACAACTTAGTTTTTGTTTACTATATTTATTGTCTACTTTCACTTGCTGGAATCTATAGGTATCTTTCTTTTGTTGGATAACAAAGCATTGAACATTTCAAACAATGTTCTCGGCTTCCCCTTTTTGGATTCCATCTCACGAAATTTTTTTTTTAGGAAGCATGGTTTTTCAAAGACACTTTTTTCATACAAGACTATAAACAATGTTTTCAACTATTATCACAAGCTCTCTTTATTTTTGGAAGATATCATAGTAGTTGTGTAACAACAAACGTTGTACTTTGGATTTGTAACCAAAATGGGTCATCTAACCAAGCAATATTTTTTTGGGCCTCTATGTAAATTGAACGCTACAACATCTACACTCAATGTATTTTCTTTTGACTATAAATAGAATATGTATTTTTTCCTTGAAAAAAAATGATTCAAAGTTAAGAAGGATCTATGTTTATTCTTAATAATATTATTCATATTCATACAAATTTCACATCTCTATATATAGAAATATTTTTATTTATTTTTAGAATCTTGATAATACATATAGTTACACATGTATGCCACATTTTTCTTTGGTGTGCTTTACAAAATTTTTAATATAATCTTTTACCATGAGATGCATAGCATTGATTTTATATATAGAGAGAAAGATATAAAGAGAACTTTAAAGTTTATTGTAAATGTTGAATTCTTATGTGCCTATTAATTAATATTTAAACTATAAAATTAATAGTTGAATTTAAATATTATTTTAATTAAATATAGTAAAATAAATTCTATTATGGAGTTATTATATATGATCATATTTTATTTTACATTCTATTTTTAAATATATATTTTTATCTATAATGGTTATTAATTAACATATTAAATATATTGTATAAATTTGTATTAAATTAATATGTTCTGAAATATCAATGGTTTAGAAATAAGATGTGAATTTAAATATTATTTTAATTTATAATAGTAAAAATAATATAATTTCAAAAGTTATTAATTTAATCATATATTTTTACATTTCCTATTTTTTAAATATATTTTGTATCATATGTTTATTAATTAATATATTAAATTTGTATATTTGTATTAATTATATGGTCTAAAATGTCATGGTTAAGAATAAGAATCATTGAAATTTCATGGAGCAATCTCCAAGCAAGCATCCTGTGACTGCTAGCGAAATTTCTGTTGAACCCCCACGGTTGCAGGCCCTGAGGGGGTAATCCCCCATCCGCTTGATGATGTTTCTACATTTTAGGGTCTTGTAACCTATTTGCGAAAGAAACCCCAAGTCAAAAGATGCACACTCCCGTTTTGTAAAGAAATATGATAATATACACTCGGTTGTCCTCGTGAATGTGTTTCGTCGAACAACTTTATCCTTCTTGGATTGTGCTCTAGTGGGTAAATTTACGGTGATGTGGCCATCGCCTCGATCAATGGAGCTCTGGATCGAAAAAACTTGGAGTTCCATGATGAAGGGCAATCTCAGGTTGCACACGTATGATAGTGGCTACTTCACTTATCTATTTGAATTCAAAGAGGATAGAGATGTTGTTTTTAGAAATGGCTCATACCTCTTCGATGAAAGAGGTATTCATTTGTACTTATAGTCACTTGATTTCGATCCAGTTGAAGACATCCCCACAACACTGTCGATCTAGGTAAAACTCTCGGACTTGTCGTTATCTCGCTAGAGTGATGACTGCTTGAGAGTGATTGGAAATGGGGTATGACGATATTTGAATCATGTAGAACCTAAGGGTATAAATTTTGCTTATGCTAAGATCTACATTGAATTAGATCTAGAAAAGGGTTTGCCTTCTGAGATCAATTTAACACAAGCAAAGTGGAGTAGCTATCAGATCTTGGACTATGAATAGTTTCCCTTAAAGTGTCGAATATGTCACGAATATGGGCATTTTGAAAGGGATTGCAAAGAATCTTAGTTGGAAAAAGGTGAAGGTGCATCCTCTTTGTAATAAGAACAATGGAAGACTCAAAGGAACATGGGAAATAGAGGAAAATCAACAACGAACAAATCTCCCCTGAAAACAATACAAAGGAAGCCTTGGCTTGAGAAAAATCCTTTGAAACCCTTCAAACCCTAGAGGAAACAATGATAGAATAAGTGGGACAAGGATATGATGATCGAAAGAATCAATAAGTAAAAGCACCCGAGAAAGAAGGGGAGATCTATGATTCAAATCCAAAAGTAACCGAAACCCCAACTGTTCTGGAAAATCTGCATGTAGATTAGGAAACTATGGAGCATGAAAATGAAAAAATGCCCTTAGTGCGCAAGGGATCTTAGGCGGGACTAGACATGGTACTAACCAGAAATTCCAAGAGAAAAAATGAACTCCATTGGAGACTTGACTAGTTATGAAACAAAAAACACTTCACAACATAAAGAATGACCCTTGAATTTTGAGGTGAAAGGGGCATAGCAGAATATCAATCTAAGCAAACAACCAAAAATAATAGAAGTTCTAACTATGGTAGAAAATCAGGATCAAGTAATTTCAAAAGTGGGAGGTCGTAAGGTCAACCCCTCTAAATTACAATGAAATTACCCTCTTGGAATATAAGGGGTTTGAGAAACCCTACAAAATCCCAAGTTTATCAAGGACATCATAAAAAGGGGAAAACCATAAGTAGATCTTCTACAGGAGACGAAGATGGAGGAGGGAGAGCATATGAAAATTTTGAGCAGCTTTTGGAGAGATAGCTTTGGGGTAGTATATAGCTTGATCATGGCATCTGGTGGCTGAGGCATTTTTTGGACGAACTCCCAATTCACCCTAAAGAGATGCCTTAAGTCCAGATTTTGGATTGCAGGTTCCTTAAGAAAAAGGATTCTAAAGGATGTTTCATGATAGTAAATGTATATCCCCTAGCTAGTTATGGAAAAAAAATTGGATGGGATTCTCTTCATCATTTATGGGAGGATCGTTGGCACATTGATAGTGTGGTTGGTGGAGATTTCAACAAAATATTATATTCAAATGAAAAAATGGGGGGAAGTCTTGTTTGTTGAAAAATATAACTAGGTTTTCTCTTCATAACTATGTTTGAGTGAAGTTGGTAGAATATTAGACAGAACCGCTTAAGAAAAGAGGACCGAGCGCACTCTGGCTGCTCCACAGGCGATCGCCATGACGGCCTAGGGCTCTCCTGCTGACCCGCGCCCTCAGACTCCCGCTTGGCAGCTCTGCTGCTAGGCTCGCTCCCTCAGCGCCCCTCCTGGGCCCCCTCGTGCCTTCTTCTGATCTCTGGGCCTCCTGCTCAGTTCCCGCTACGGGGCTCTCCCCGGTAGCCTCCGCCCCTCTTGATCAACCTGCGCCCTGGCTCTCCAATGGCTGGGATTGATCCCCCGCCTCAAGATCCGAAAGACTATGAGAAGCAGTTTGCATCCCTCATTCCAGAGAACGCAGCATCAAGAATCCGACCATCTGCAACTAAGTTCATCAAGAAACTCGATGAAATACCTGAAGTTTCCCTTCCCCCTTCCCTCCCAAGGAAGGCAGCAATCTCTTTAGCTGAAAGAGGTCTGGTAGGCCAGTTCACAGGGCTCTGGCCCTCGCCCAGATCAGTCCAAAAATGGGTGGAACGCAACTGGAACTTGATCATACAAGGAAAAATAGCAATCAGATTCTCTAGAAGAGGCTTTTACACTTTCTTGTTTGAATCAAAAGAGGACAGGAATCTCATCTTCAGAAATGGTCCCTATTTTATGGACTCAAGAGGCCTCTATCTGAATAGATGGTCTCCCGACTTTGATCCGGAAATGGACGTCCCAAACGCAGTCCCTGTTTGGTTCTGTCTTCCTCATCTGTCGCTCCACTGCTGGGGAGATGAATCAGTCAAGGCCATTTGGAATGCAATCGGAAAATACATAGACATATCTAAACCAAAGGAGAACATGCATGCTTGTGCGAGGATATGCGTCGAAGTAGATCTTGGGAAAGGCCTGCCGGAAGCTATCAAGATCAAAGTGGATCAATGGAAACACATCCAACAGGTAGATTATGAGCAGCTACCCTTCAAGTGCAAGGTATGTCACGAGTATGGGCATTTTGCAAATAGATGTAGCAAGTTAAAAACAAATGAATCTGATGGAAATGTTGAAAACTCTGAAGGCTCATGGGAACAAGTTAAAAAGAAAAAATATAATCCCTCTCTCGGCCCAAGCTCCAAGGCCCCCCCGGAAAACCCTTCTGTTCCTATCCACCCTTCTAGTTCAGCACCCCCCTTCCCCTCATCCTCCAACCCCTTTGAATCTCTGTCAGCCGAAGAACCCATGTCTCCTCCCTCATCTCCCTGAGGCACTGCACTTGCAATCATCTCCTCCCTCTCTCAACCTCAGCCCTCCCCTCCTCCAACCGTGGATCGAATACTAACCAGAAACAAAATGAAAGAGAATAACCTCACTTCTGACCCTCCTAGAAAAGCAAGCAGGAAGTCAAACAAAGAAATCAAGGATGAAACTGCAGCGAAAGAAATGGCCACTGGAACTCAGCAACCAATGGACACATATCTAGACAAGCCAAAAGGAAGCAGGGAAAAGATGAAAGAGAAGAGCGGGACTCACACAAAAAATGGTAAATGATGATTCTGGTCTCTTGGAATTGTAGGGGGATGGGCTCCTCCCTAAAAATAAATGCAGTCCGGGATCTAATCAAACAGGAGCAGCCAGACCTCCTCCTCATCCAGGAGACCAAAATATCCGTTCAAGATTTCCAAAACCACATCAAAAGAAGCAAAAACTACACAGGTACAGCAATAAGCGCAGCAGGCGCATCAGGAGGCATAGGAACTATATGGAACAAAAATAAATGGGACCTTATGAACCAAAATTCCTACAATTGGTGGGTAAGAACAGACATTCAAAACAAAGTCTCAAAAGAGGAATACACAATCTACAACATCTACGCCCCAAACCACTACAGGGACAAAGCAATATGCTGGGACTCAGTAACCTTAGATCTCCAATTAGCTCAAGGCAGGAACATTTTCTTGGGAGGAGACCTGAATTTAATAAGGAACGTTGATGAAAAACTAGGAGGGAACTTCTACGCAAACCCTTCAAGAGACTCTCTGGAAACTCTAATCCAGGCCCACAATCTAATTTATATCCCTCCTCAAAACGGGAAGTATACATGGAGTAACAAAAGAACTGGCAACAACAACATTAAAGAGAGGTTAGACAGAATTCTTGTTCATGAAAGAATAGTAGCAAGCTTTCCCTCCATCAAAAGTAAAATCATTCAAGCCTCTGCTTCAGACCATAAGCCCGTGGTTTTGACTCTGGACAAGGGAAGAAATTTGGGGCCTCTCCCCTTCAAATATAATAAAACCTGGGACAACAAAGAAGAATTTCGAAAACTTGTCCAAGAACAGTGGGCAAAGGAAGTCGTTGGTTCTCGCCACTATACATGGGAAACCAAACTAAAGTCTCTCAGAACAGCTATCAAGCAATGGGCAAGAGACAATGCATCAGTGGAAAATAAAAAACAAATCGATCTCCATAAACAATTAGAACAATGGAATCAAGAAAAAGAGAACATACAATACACAGAGGAGGACCAAACCAAAGAAAACGAAATGTACAGGGAATTATACAGGCAAAACAGAATGGAGGAAGAAGAACAATGGCAAAAATCAAGGTGTCTCTGGCTCAGGGCTGGAGACAAAAATACTTCATTCTTCCACAACAGTCTAAAGCTCCGACGCGCTGGAAATCAAATTGACAAAATCTTGGTAGAGGGGAAAGAGACCAGCGATCAAGAAGAAATCAAAGAGGCAGCCTACAGACATTGTAAATCCCTATTATCAGCAGACCCTCAGACTCTGGACAACACGGATTTTCTAAGGCCAATCGAGAAGAAAATCACTGATAGGCAAAACAGAGAACTGGACCAGGAGGTTTCAGAAGAGGAAATTAAGTTGGCAGCTTTTAGTATGCAGCAAGACAAGGCTCCGAGTCCTGATGGGTTCACTGTGGCCTTCTACAGAAACCACTGGGACACAATAAAAAAAGATTATATAAGGATGGTGAAAAACGTCTTCCAAAAACACAAGATGGGAGACAACACAAAATCCTCCCACCTTGCTCTCATCCCCAAGGACCTCAACCCCCTCTCCTTCGACCGCTTCCGCCCTATCTCCTTGTGCAATGTCTCTTACAAGATAGTCACCAAAATCCTAGCCAACAGACTCAAAAAACTTCTCCCCCACCTCATCTCAGAGAACCAAGGCGGTTTTGTTCCCCGTAGACAAATCACGGACAATTTCATCTTGATTCAAGAAGCAATTCACAACAGCATCAGCAGGAAGGAAAGAGGCATGATCATTAAATTAGATATGGAAAATGCCTTTGACAGGGTCAACCATCACTTCTTGAGAGAAGTCCTCAGAAAATTTGGGATCTCCAACAACTTTATCAGCATCATCATGGAGTGTATCACTCATCCCTGGACAACTCCTCTGATTAATGGCAGACCAAGAAGCTACTTCAGAAGCTCAAGGGGTCTGAGGCAAGGCTGCCCTTTCTCCCCCTTCTTATACATTATAATGGCAGAAACTCTGAGCATCCATCTAGAAAAACTCCGCAAGCAAAAAGAGATTACAGGAATCAGTATAGAAAGAGGGATCAAAGAAATCAATCATTCACTTTTCGCGGATGATACTCTTCTAATAGGGGTAGCCCCAAGCTTGATGGAAAAAAGATTCAAGAAAACTTTGGACACTTTTCTAACAGCATCGGGAGGAAAGCTAAATAACAAAAAATGCAAGATATACACTTGGAATGTATCCTTGCAAATCATGTAAAGAATCTCCACGATCCTGGACATACCGGTGCAAAGAAATTGGAACTATTTCTCTTACTTGGGTCTGCCCCTAGCAAAAGAAACAGTCAAGTCAGAAATTTGGGTAAAGCATATAGAAAAAATGAGAGGAAAGCTTCAAAGCTGGGGGATGTCTTGGCTCAATTTGGCAGGCAGAACTACCCTCATCAAGGCCATTCTCTCCGCCCTCCCCATTTATCAGTATGTTGTAACCTTAGCTCCTGCAAGCACCCATAAACATATGGAAATAATTATACGAAGCTTCCTATGGAAGGGAGGGAGACAAGACTCAAAAAAATTCAGCCTCGTCAAATGGGATCAAGTCATTCTCCCATTCGAAAAGGGAGGTCTAGGTATTAAAATCCCAAGCCTCTCCAATAAATCTATGGGATTCAAGCTAATATGTAGAATGCTCATAGGGAAAGGTTCTTGGTGGGTAGAGGTTATCAAAAGGAAGTATCTCAATGGCCTGAATTCCAATTTCCTCTCTGAAACAATTGTGGAAAGACCGTGCACTCCTGTTTGGAAGCTCATCAAAAAAGTTCTCCCTCAATTTAGAAACCATGTTTCAAAAGTGCCGGGCAGCGGAAAGGAGATAAACATTTGGTCTGACAGAATCATGGGAGCAAAGCCAAGGAACCTAATTCAAAACCTCAGACCCCTCCAAACATGGATGGAAGCAAAAAACTTGAACTCTTTATACGACATCTCCCTTTGGGATCACAACAGCTGGCGCGATTAGAAGGGCCTCTCCCCCCCAAACGATCTCAGGGATCTATGGACTGAGCTTAAGATATCCCTCTCAGGATCGGCTCCCACAAACAAAATGGCAGAGGACAGGTACGTCTGGGACCCTAATGGAGGGAAATTCACAGTCAAAGAAGGATACAAGCTCCTACAGGACACCACTGCTACTAACAAATGGAACCTTCACAAAGTTGTCTGGAAATCGGAATGCCTGCCAAAGATCAAGTTTTTTAATTGGACACTTCTCAAAGGTAAGATTCTCACTACCGAGAACCTCAAAAAAAGAGGTATTCTTGGCCCCTCAATCTGTTGTTTTTGTCCAGCTGAGGAGGAAAGCAGCCATCACCTCTTCTTTGAATGCCCCTTTGCCCAAAGCTGTTGGAAGCACATTATCAGTCCCCTAAGTATAGGAGAGACCTTCGACCAGCTTACCTCTTTACAAAAAAATTGGGAGAAATGCTACCCTTATCCAAAGAAAAATAAGATTCCCATTATCCGCCTGTGGAAATGCATCCCCTCTACTCTCAGCTGGCAAATTTGGCATGCCCGAAATAACTACATCTTCAATAATCAGAAGCCCAATCTAGCCCGCACCTTGGCAAAAACCACAGCTCTCATCTCTGAGTATATAAGCGCCAACTGTGTGTCCCAACCAGACCAAACTAGTTGGCACAAAATTGAGATCGAATGGTTTAAAAAATTCTGTCTCAGCTTTGACAAAAGAAAACACCCCCTTTCCAAAGCAGACAAGAGAAGGAACAATTGGAAGCTTAGAGGCACCAAAGAGGAAGTAAACCAATGGATTTTAGATCAAAAGCGACCTACCCTCCAGTTCGACGGAGCCTCCAAAAATAATCCAGGGAAAGCTGGGGCAGGGGGACTCATAAGGGATCAGTATGGCAAAGTCCTGATTACTTATGAATGGGGCTTAGGTAAAATGACCAACAACAAGGCCGAGGCTTATAGCCTTCTATTAGGCACAACCATCCTGAAGAGAATGAGCATACAAAGCCCAATCATCCTGGGAGACTCGGCTATTCTAATCACAGCCATGGCAACAGGGGGCGAATTTAAACAAACAGCTCTCAGCAACCTCAAGCTTCGGATCATGGATAACATCAACAACATAGGGGGTGCCACCTTCAAACATGTCATGAGAGAAAACAACTCAGAAGCTGACTGTCACGCCAACAGGGCAACCAGCAGGCCAACCAAACAAGTCAGAGAGAATGAAAATACATATGACAAGCCAATTCCGTAGCCTGTTCTACTACACTCCAAACTCCCAGAACTCAGTTCACCTCAGCAATCATGCCCATCTCCCTGCGTCCTTCCCTAAGCTCCCCAATCCGTCGGCAGTCCTCACCTCCTGCACCATTGATCCCTTCAACATCTTGAAGCACGCAAGCGACGCTCCCACTGCTAACCCGACCAGGTACGGGCTCATGCATCACCTGATCCTCACCGCCATATTCATGCAACAGTTAGGCAGATATCGCATCGAAATCTTCTTTGCCTGCAAAAAAATCTTCGACCTGACCCTCAGATCATCCAAATCCTTGAGCCTCCTCTACCTGAATCTCCTGATCAGCACCTCTCCCCTCTTTAAAATCAGCAGAGCTCCTTTCTCTTCGCACAGGTCGAACAGCGCAAAGGATCGTTCCTCTACAGTCTTCCCCCAGAGCAGATCAGCAGCAGAGGCTGCCTCTCGGTCGTCTAGGATTGGAGGCCGCCCTCCCTCTTCAGTGGTAATCTTTGGTGTTTTCAAGTTCTGGTTTATTTTAAATACTAACCAGTTTTTTGTTCATCTGCCTCAGTGCTCAATTACTTCAGTCTACTCCCTCTCCCGGGCAGCTCATAGTATTCTACTCCCCCCCCCTCTTCTATTATCCCTCTCGGCAGTCTCTGTCCCTCTTCCGAGCAGTGTTCTCGCTCATCTCTCCCCTCTTCCTTATTTCCTTCTCCCCTCTGTCCATTGCTCTCCCAGTTTCTTCCCTCAACAACAGCTTTACAACGATTCAAACAAGCAAGATCCTGAAATGGCTGACCATCAGGAAGAACGCGACCCAGCTGCGAATCCATTGGAGCGAGTCATCACTAACAGCAACTGCACCTTATGCAAAGCCCACTGCTTCATGATAGCAAGATTCGTAAAACACTTCAATGAACTTAAGGAGGATTTCCAAGCTGAAAGTAGATCAAAAAGAAAAAAATTGGAGAAGCAGAAAGCAGAGATAGAGGCCCTCAAGGAAAAATGCAACCATATGGAGGAAGCAATTGCTCACATCAAAACAATAACTCAGAGCATGCAAGCAGAAGCCTCGACTAGGGCCAGTGCAAGAAAGGAACCTCAGCTCGATGACTCTATCAACCAGCAGTAGCCTCAGGATATATGCATTGTAAATTTTGTCTGTTAGTAGGATCTTTTGTCTGGCAATATAGTCGTTATCTCTTTCAAACCGTTCTCTGCAAGTTCACCAACAAGGATCAAGGGTCTGCGCACCCATTTTGGATCCTTTCCTCTCTGTGTTACTTCTCATATGTAAAAGGACTTGCTCCATGAAGTTTTTATAATACATAAGTAACCGACCTTGTTAAAAAAAAAACTATGTTTGAGTCATAATAAAATGTAATTATGAAAAAAATGGTTTATTATTATTATTATTATGATTTGTTAAAGCATCGGTTTCATGCTCAGGTCATCATGTTTTAGGTCAAATTCCCCATTGAGGACTTCTAGGATTTATTCTAAGTCAATAGATTCATTCTACATTTAAAGAGACCCTTCTTGGACATTTGAATCATGTAAAAAGAACTATTTTTGAGTCAAAAATAAATTATGTCACCTGCACACCAAGTCAGCCTCAAGAAGATCAGGTTAACCTCAAGAATGGTAATTCGACCTCACCAACAACCTATATATTGGAGCAGTTTGATTCATTTGGAGGACAATCACTCACACAAGTTTGATCTCCTAGAAGAAGCTGTGAAAAAGTGTGAAGTTGCAGTGGAAGAAGGAGAATTGAAGGATCAAAGTTTGGGTTATCTCTCTCTCTCAAACATGCGATTTTCTGGGCTACGAAATCAAGGTCGAAGTTCTGTTACAGCATCAAGATTGAAGTACAACATCAAGGTCAAAGTACGACATGAAGGTCAAAATTTTGCTTTAATGTAGAAGTGTTGCTTAAATGTCGAATAGCTAAGTGCTTCAAGATAAAAGTTGTTGAATTAAGATTGAATTTTCTAGGTCGAAGATACTACTGTATCAAAGTGTTGTTGTTGTTACTATTGCATCTAGGTCAAAGATATTACTAGAAAGTGATCATCTGTTGGAAAAGGAAAGGGTTGAATTGGTGTGGAGGAAGTCTATGTCTATGTCAAGAGTCTTGGATTATATCAGGAAAAATATTGAAGGAAGTGTAATCGACTGGGTTTTCCCCAAGATTGGGGTTTTTTCGTGGATTTTTGCCTACATATGGTGTCCTTGATATTCATGTTATTGTCTTGGTAATTTCTTGATGAACTAAGATAAAAGAAGAACATAAGAAAATTAATAAGAACGCAATAATTTCACAAGTAATTATCAAGTATAAGAAAATATTTTTTCCTTTCCGATTTTCTAACATGGTATTAGATCTAAGGTGGAGAAGAAAGAAAAATGCAGGTTGAAGATCTATTGAAAGAAGACTAAGGAATCTCAAGAAGTTGAGCAAGGGATCATATAAGGAGACCGTACAAGGAAAGGAGTTTACTACCTTCAAGGACAATGTCTAACTCCATAAAGGGAGAGAACAAATTATAAGGAGCATCAAATTACAGGTCACGGAAAAGGAATATCAATCGAATCCTCGAAAAGAATAAAGTTTTGGATCTAGTCTATAGATGAATCAAGTGAAGCAAGGAAAGCAAAGTTTAGAGAAACAAATATTTTGGCCACGTGACTAATAGTGGATGGAATGCATGCAGTCAAGAAGGAGTCAAAATATCTTTATTAATCAACAAGGAGAGTGAAGAACAGAAAATATTGAATGATTGTTCCACTCATCACGATAAGAAAGGAACCTTAAACAAGTCCAAAGGGTCAATACTACAGTTGTCACAAGATGGGTCACTATAAAAGGGATAGTCCTTAGAATGCATGTAATAAAATAAGGAACAAGGGTCAAACAAACTTTGTTGAAGAAGTTTCACCAAATAAGAACAAGATGGAAGGATCTGAAGTCAAACACCTATTTGTTAGGGACTCTATCCCTTACGTATCCCTCAAGTTTGTATTAAGAAGGAGCCCTCACCACTTTCTAAATATAGGTATATTACTCCTTGTATTATCTTTTATATTTGGTTTCCTTTACTTATCTAAGTTTGTTTATATTAAATACTAATCACATTTCTATTCATGTTTTCCTTGTTTAGGAAAGGCTTACTGAATACTCATGGATTATGAAAAAAGGCCTCACAAGACAAAGCATAGGGATTACAAGGCTTGTTAAGAAACAAAGGTATGCCTTAGACCATAAGCTTTGTTCTATTCATGATAAAGGTATATTCATTCTTTTTGGTAATATATTCTACATTACTAACATTGTTGTGTCTAGCACTCTTGAATCATAAAGATTCTTGATTGGGCAATTCATCATTAGATAAATCTACCCTCCTCACATATTTGATTATTCTTTTGGACGAGGTTCTTTGTAAAACCATAACTTAAGGGTATGTCGATGATAATGTGTGAAACCCTAGCCTACTTAGGGTTAATTGTGATGTCTAAAAGCATGTTATTTTTTATGTTTGAAGTTTTCAATGATGTCATGTTTGGGATTTTGGTATGGTTATGAAAACCATAACTTGTTAGGGTTGAATGGTGATGTCTGAAATCCCAAACCTTTGAATTTTTGGTAATTAGGGTTTGTTGTGTTATGTGTTGAAACCATAGGGTTTGTTAGGGTTTATGAGGAAGAACCCTATTTTGGATATTGTCCTAGGAATGAAACCCTAGGCATATGTTTGTCCATCTAATCAAATATGTTAGATGTATGAATGTGTTCGTGTCATTGGGCTTGACTAAATTATGTTATCATGATATGCATGCGCATGATAATGGAATCCTAGATATATGAGTTGACCTAATTATTGATGGCCATAAGTCATAGGGTTTGGAACTAATACCTAGCCAAAGTTTGATTCTCTAGGATGATAGTATTTGTGAATTCTAGGGTTTTGTAACTAAACCTTAGTAGAAGTTAAAATATATAATATATGATAACAGTGTGACAATCTGGGATTTATGAAAGGCTGATAAAAACTTGAAATTATATTGTGATCAGTTTGATTGTTGAGAATTAGTAAATGAAAATCTAGGGTTTACATAACACCATAGTAGAAGCCAGTCATGTTGTTGATTGAGTTGTGATTGGTTTTGATTGTTGAATCTCATGTATAAAATATAGGGCTTGTATGAAATCCTAGTAGGAAGTCTAACATATGAATTCTAAAAGTTGTTAGATGCATTGTTATATTGATCTCTAGAGTGTTCTATATGTTATAAAAGAGTAATTTCATATCTCTGAAAGAAATATTGAAGCCCTAGATATAATGAGATTGATATCTTGAGTTGTTGATGTGATTTAGGTTTTGTAACAAAACCCGGGGAAGAAGTTGAAGTATAGAAGTAAAGTCTCTTATTGATTATGTTTATAAAGTCCAATGCTTCCATTGTTGAATGATTTTGATGATTTTAACTTAATGCTTCTATAGATTTGGTTGTATTTGATATCTAAGTTGTGCAGGTACATAATCTTCAATATGCTGAAGATGTTCGTAAGTAAAGTTGATATGATAAGCATAATGAAGAAAGTTATATGGATGATGATGGTCATGATAACTTTGATGAGAAGGATGGAAGCCATGAAAGATTCTTCGATGTCGTAGAAAGGAAGTTGATCTTCCTAGGTTAAGAGGAATCTTAGGTGTATTCCTTGTATAGGGATGATAAGATCCTCCCTGGTTAAGAGGGAGTGATGGATATGGTTCTCTACTTCATGTGTCGTGCACTAGACCAGGAATAACAACTGTAAGTCTTAATGAAGGCCATCAGTGAGAGAAGGACAAATCACTCTTGTCTTCATGTAAATAAGTCCCTAGAGGGAGGGCATATTATAGTCATGATGGACATCTTGAAATAAGAAAATTGGAGAATGCATTTTGAGGAGATGTTGAGATAAGAAGAGTGAGATTTGTTTGTATAATATGTTGTTGCATGTGTAGTAGGAAAGAAAGATGTATGATTAACGAATATTTTGTCAAGATTCGTTTATAAGTCCTACTATGATAAATTGAGAAGAAACATCAGTTTTCTGGAAGACCCAAGAGGTTTAAGTTTACTTATGTACATTTGAAATATTGTTACTGATTGGGGTTGTGTTTGTACAGGTAAATCTCTCAAAATTTTGATAGCATGTTTTACATGCTTTTTGTTATTGATCAATTTGATCGAGATATATTTGTTGTTACTAATCTATTTTATCAAGATGGATTTGCTATTGATTGAAAAAAAGGGATTTGTTGAGGCTTTTTGAGTGAAGCATTGCCTAGGAGGACATCAAGGCAACACTATCTATTGATGTCTAGATCCTGAAGTAGGGAGGGTGGCGTTTGTCATAGAGCTTTGACCTCAGATACACACCTAGATCCTTGGGTTGTGTTAGCCTCCTGTTGCAGCAGGTTACTCATATTTCATGATTGACATTTTTACAGGCCAAATATGTCATACTTTGCATGCTGCAATGCTCCATATTTGCTAACAGACATCAAAGAAGGAGGCCATGAAAGTGTTCCAGTCTAAATTCAACTGCTGCATTCCAATTTTGAAGAGTTATTCCATTTTTGTAGTATTTTCAGCTAAAGGGAGGTCCAAACAGCTTAATCTTGGTCTCCCTAGGTTTCAATTTCCTGTTTTAGAATATAGAGAATGAATAATCTGTCCAAACAGCTTAATCTTGGCAGATTCTTAGATAGGTAGAGAAGCAAGGGTGCTCAACAGCTTAATCTGAGCCCCTGGAAGAAATAAGTGTAGATATAGATAGGAGGACAGTGCAAAAGAAAAGGTTGAAAGCTGGGTCTGCAAGTCTAAATGCACCCAAACCAAAAAAGAAGAAAAAATGCTAGGTAAGTAGGCTGGGTAGGTAGTCTTGAGGTTGCAGAATGTTGATTCATGATCAATTCCATATTTTCAAGTGTTACATTCATCCAGATCACAAGTGCAAGGCAATTTTTCCATTGGAGCTCAAATCAGGCATAACTAATTTCCCCTTCTTCCTCTTCCCCAAATCATTTACTAACTTCCCCTAAAGAGGTCAAGATCTGCTTGATATCTCTTAGTTTCATCATTTTCCATATCATTTGCCTTGGTAAAGATCTGCTTTACTCAAGGAGGGTCCATACTTTCTCTACAAAGTTCTATCTCCCCTTCAAAGCCTAAGATCTCTGATACTTAACGCTTTCTTGCCATGTTCATATTAACTCCTGACATTATTATGTAAATCCCTATATATTTCCCTTCCCCCTACTAAAACTATGGTAATATTTCCCCTATGTAAATACTCCCTCCCTCTGGTTGAAACATAACCATAAATATCCCCTTGGGAATTACTAAGTTCACCTGGATCTTAGTAAGAACCCTCATCTCTGCATAAATTCCCCCCCCCCCCGAGGTGTTTGGACTCCTTCCAAAACACAAAAAGCCTTCTCCAAATGCAAAAAACCAACCCCCCGCGCATTACTTTGGAATTTACTAGTGTTTAATTGATAAAAAGCCAAAGCGCCGAAACGCATTAACCCGAAAACTAAAGTTCAAACCCACCCGCGCCGTGAAAAATTAAACATTTAACGCGCGCACTGTTCTGCTAAAGCCCATGCTGTTCCTCCTCCCGTCCACCGTCGGATCGCCTCCCCCAGATCCAACGGCCCTTATGCATATCGGGCACCCTTTTGTGATGGGTAGTTAGCACCCGATGTCCGACGGTTTTACCGTCGCACACCGGGACAGCTGGCAGCATCCCATTGCATCGGGCCGCCCCTGACAAATACCACCTCCGTACCAAAGGCGGTCCGATGCAATCCAAAAACTGCCCTCCCCTCGCATGACATGAGCGCCACGTCGTCTGCCAAGTTGCCACCAACTCAACTCTTCTTGCCTGCGCCTTGCTGACGTCACCCGCCACGTGTCCCTGCCACGTCATCACCCCGTCGTACGACCACGTCACCCTGTTGACGTCATCATGTTGACATCATCACCGTACAAGGGGGCCCCACTGCTGACATCATGCTCACGTCACCCGCCATACCGCTGATGTCATGCTGACGTCAGCAGCTGAAAAAATGCGCAAGTGCGCTACGGGAAATGGGCCAAAATGGGGAATCTTTAGGGAATCTTTTGATTCTTCTACCATTTTAGCACCGAAAAAGGCAGAAAAGGCCCGATTTTACTAATTTTAGCGTATCAGACGAAAAAGAGAGACCCGGTTCAGAGATTAAAGAGTATTAGAGCAAATGTGAAGCCAAAAACCATGTCAAAGAGTATCAGGAAGCGGCAAAGAGTATCAGTGTTGCGGCAAAGTGTATCAGGAAAAATCTTTCAGCGGCCCGAAGCAGGTGAAAATTAAAGACTCTCCAGCAAAGTCAAAGAAAACGGTGAAGCCACTTAAAGTTTTCAAATCTCAGCTACTGCATATTAAACTCGCATAAGATCGGTGCTGCAAGTTCCAAAGCACAATTATTACAGGAGCACCGCATCAAGCCACCAAGCACCTTGTTAACTCACTTTTGATCCAGCTGCCTCTGGCGCAGCCCAAAGGACACTTACTCACATTTAATTCCATCACAAGTTAGATTTAAATATGTTTTTTCCCGCAACCCTGTTTAGGTCAGTTGTAATAAATGTTTTTGGGATATTTTACCTATATATACCACCCTGAACAATGCAATGAGGGTTGGTTTTTTGGTGGTCAGATATTATGCTTGAGCAGAGACTCGCACTGTAAGTTTGATAACTTCTATAATCAAAGACTGCTTACGAGCTTGGAGAATGAATTGTGTACTGTGTTTAATGGTTGAAGAGTGACCATGGAATTCCTGTGCTGATACATGACTCAATAAGTGTTTCTCACCTCTGTTTTCCCGTTCATATATCATTATCTAAGCAGCAGAAAGAAAGATTAGCTTAGAACTTGTTTAATTGCACTCTATGCTCAATTTCTGCTGTTTCTCTATGTTTTCATCTGTTTTAGGCATAAATAAGAATTCCTTCTAGCTCATATTTTCCCTGATTCACCATGTATGACAGTTATCCAGGGATTCTTAACTGCCCCTAGATAGAGCTCATTTTCCTTCCCTCTGTTAAGCTGACTGAGAGATTCTTAATTGCCCCTCATTCCTTACAGTTCACTCCATCTCCCCGGCTTGAAGTTTGTTTCATGTGCAACTACCTTGCTCCATATTCCTCTTGTGATCAAGAAAACCTACCTGCAGCCCTACTCCTTCACTCCATGCCCAATGGTTTGAAACTTATCATCCTATCCATGCCTCTCTGCTTGAAAGCATTTTCCTTCTATTCAAACACCATCCAAACCTAAACAAAACCCACTGAACCCAATAGCTAGCCTAAAATCATCATCAACAAAGCTAAATTATTAAGAGAGAGCCCTCTCTGATTGCAGATGGGCTAGAACCTACAATCCAAAGATTGGTTTGTGGTTACCTCAGCCGTATCCCTTCAGGAGCTTAGGGACAACCTGAGTGATAACATAATGGTGACTCCACTAGGGAACTTCCTCAGATAATCTCACAAAACCAGTCTGCAGCTCCACAGAGGAAGAAACTGACCTTTAAGAGTCTCAGTTGACCTGTGTTCTTAGAAAAATTCCCGAAAAACAAACTAGAAGCTGTCTCCCAAGAGAAATGCGCGCTATACAAGGTCAAATCCAGACCCCAATCGCCCAGCTGCTTTTGAAAATCCAAATTTAATCCCTAAAATCATTAGAAAACAAGAGCAACAAGAAGACCCTACTGTTTCCAGTCCTGAAACAGTCCAGCCAAGCTGTGTTCCAACCCCTGTCAAAGTTCTATTTCGTTCAACCCCAAGTTCCCCTTGTTCCTCATCCACTTCTCCAGGCACTTCTTCCACACCTCCATTCACTGCAAATACTACCACTACTACTCCTATTATCCCAGTTGTTCCAGTTGTTCCTCTCATCCCGGTTGTTCCACTTATCCCTGTCAACATGGCTAACAGATATGCACCTTTACACTTACCTGCAAATCCCGGGGCTATGCCTCAAGATTACCAGACAAAAATAACATATTTTGATGGCACAAGTGCCTGCATGGCCCTTCAACATACAAAGAAAATGCAGGACTACTTTGAGAGCTATGAGATTGACGATGATAGCATGAGAATGAAAATTTTTGTTCAAAGTCTAACAGGCGACGTTAGGACTTGGTTTAGAGCACTTCCAGCCAATTCCATAGGAGACCCAGAAGCCTTATACCAGTCATTTGTCAACAGATGGGAGAAAAAGAAAGATCCCCTGCACATACTATCTGAATATGACAACATCAAAAGAGGCCCTCAAGAGACTGTCTTGGACTATTGTGCAAGATTTAACAATGTTTATAATGCAATACCACAGAACTTAAGGCCTCCACCTGATCTTGCTTTATACAAATTCCCTGATGGTTTTGATGCCGAAATGGCTTATCAGCTAAGGGAAAGAGCCCCCCAAAGCCTTGCAGAAATGCAAAATGTTGCTGTTAGTGTGGAGGCAAATCTAATTGCCAAAAGGAACAGAGCCAGTACTGAGAGAAGAACCACTTTCAAGGAAGAACCCTCAGCCTTCGACCAGAAGCTAGATGCTATTATCAGTGGCATCCATAGGCTGGGAGACAGAGTAGAGAATGTTGAGAGGAAAACATCATGGGAAGGACAACAGCCCAATGCCATAAGGAACCCAAATTTCAGAAAGACTCAAAACCCAAACGCTAGAAGGGCTAGTCCCGACCATGATATTAGGCCTCCTTTCCAAGAAAACTATGCGGAAGCGTCCACATCCAGTGAGCCAACAGAGGAGACTCACATGAACTTGATAGATTAAAAAAATGAGAAACAAATTTTTCTGACTCAAGAAGACCAGGACTACCAAGATGTGAATCAATTTCAGACTAAGTCTGGTGAGTCTTTTGATTTTAAACAAGGTTATGATACTGCTGTATATGAGGTGCACAAACAATATAAGTTGAGAACAAGGACCATTGATGTCCCTGCACCTAGCAGAACAAAAGAGAGCAAACAGCCCGACAAAATTAAAGGCAAGGTGATCATAACAGAACCAGCTGATACGACTGTCCCAAACCCACATCAAGTGACTGTAGAGGACATGACAGACGTGCAACCTTATATTGACCAGCATCTGCCTCCTTCTTCCTCAAAAGAAGAGGGGAACAACATTCCTAAAAATCTTCCCAAAGCAGACATACCATAAGTTGCAATTCATCATAACGCTGACATTAAAAAAGAAAACACTCTTGACAAGGAAAAAACTGCTACTGCTAATGCAAGGATTCCATTGGAGAAACCATTTAACTTAGAGACAAAGATTGGCAAACTTAAAATATTTATCCCCCTCTCTGAACTTGCCAAGCATGATGTCTACTGGCAACAAATTCAAAGGTCACTTCAAATGCCACAGGTCAGGGATGATGTAAATGTTTTAGATGATACTCCTGAGCTGATGTTTGGTCCAGAAGTTAATGGGAAATCAACATACGAATCTGTTCCACCCTTTTATGTCAGCCTGCACATACATGACAAAATCTTGCATAATGTTATGTTTGACTCAGGTGCCTCACATAACCTTATGCCCAAAGCTGTGATGGAAAAGTTAAACCTTGATGTCACAAGACCTTACAAAGATCTATACTCCTTTGACTCAAGTCAAGTCAAATGTTTAGGCTTAATCAAAGACCTTTTTGTGTCTTTAGTCCAGTTTCCCAACAAGACAATCCTAATGGATGTAGTAGTTGCTGACATTCCCACAAAGTATGGTATGCTCCTGTCAAGATCATGGGGAGCAAAAATGCAAGGATCCCTTCAACTCGACCTCTCTTATGCCACTATATTTGTCTTTGGGCAACTAAAGAGAATGTACAGGGAAACACTGATGAAGTATGTGGTAAGTAGTGAGGAAAAGCCCCAAAATTTTCCAATTTACTCAATCCATTGTGATATGGATTCTTTTATTTTATTTAATGATGACACCAGTCCTCCAACTGATGAGAAGCCTTTAGCCTTAGAGCAAGAAACATGCATCAATGAGGAATGGGTTGCCAATACTCATGAAACTGTCACAACAGTTAAGGCAACCAGCAAACAAGAAGAACCTCCCGAAACAAAAATTGTAAGTCTGCCCAATCCTCAAATAACAGAAACTCTTAATACAAACCACAAACAAGAAATTACATGGTATCTAGAGTTTGATGGTTCTGTCAACAAGTTAGGAGCAGGGGCAGGGGTATGGATTCACAATACACATGATAATCATGCAGAAGGCCATGCCTATAGATTAAATTTCAGATGTACCAATAACATGGCAGAGTATGAGGCTCTCCTCTTAGGCCTTAAATTACTCAAAGCCCTAGGAGCTGCAAAAGTGTCCATTCTAGGTGACTCCGATTTAATTATACAGCAAATGAAAGGTAATTTTGTTACCAATGACAACAGAATGAGAGCTTATAGGACTGCTGCCACGGAAATACTTAATTCTTTCAATGAATCTAAGCTTGCCAAAATTTCAAGAGACCATAATATTCATGCTCACAGTCTAGCAACTTTTGCTAGTACATGCAAGCTTCCCTTTGAGCCAAATCACCATTTCACTGTTGAGATAAAACATAGACCCTCGGTCCCTAACAATGTTAAAGATTGGCAAGTGTTTCAAAATGATGCCCAGATTAACAATTTCCTCACTCTTGAGGGCGAATTTTCGAATACAAATGTTGACATGGATGCCATGAACGATTCCCAACAGCTAACAGAAGAAAATCAGCAGGCTGTAATAGCTGCAACAGCTAAACAAATTCTTAACCCAATTGTTTTTGACAATGCAAACATACAAGAGCTGAAACATATGCATTTAGAAGAAACAGCCAAAGCTGAGGCTGAGTTCATTGACCTAAAGGATAACTTTTTGCCTGCTGGACTAACTCCATTAGAAGACATGTTTGATGATAATGATGTTCCCAAGAAACCAAAAATGGAGCCTATAAATGCTGCTATTGAAGAACATAACATAGGAACAGCAGACAAGCCCAAAATGATTAAATTATCCAAAAATCTGCCTCTTGATCAAAAACCAAAATATGTCAATTTGTTTAAAGAATTCCAAGATGTATTTTCTTGGAGTTATGAGGACTTGAAGTCCTATGACACCTCAGTAATTCAACACACCATTCCCTTAAAACCAAATCAAAAACCGTTCAAACAAAAACTTAGAAGAATCAACCCCATGCTTCTTCCCTCATTGAAAAGGAAATAAGGAAATGTTTGAGCAGGTATCATTGCACCCATCGGATTTTCTGAATGGGTATCTATTTTCCCACAAGGAAAAAATCTGAGAGATCAGACTGTGTTTTAGATGAGAATTTTAAACCAGTCTCTCTAAAATCCACTTTCCTTGCCCAAAATGGACCATATCCTACAAAGAGTAGTGGGGTCATCTAGAATTTCTTTACTAGATGGATTTTCAGGATTTAATCAGATACTTGTTCACCCGGATGACCAAGATAAGACAGCGTTTACCACACCGTGGGGAACATTTAAGTATGTTAAAATGCCTTTTGGGCTTAAAAACGCTGGTGCTACCTTTCAAAGGGCAATGGATATTGCATTTGCCAAGGAGATACATGATTTCCTTGTTGTTTATCTTGATGACCTAACCCCTTTCTCCAAATCTAACCAAGAGCACCTTAAGCATCTAAGGTAAATTTTCATGACATGAAGGAAATATGGTATTTCCTTGAACCCTAAGAAGTCCATGTTTGCCCTTGAGGAAGGAAAGCTTCTAGGCCATATCATATCAAAAGATGGGATTAAAATTGATCCTGAAAGAATTCAAGCTATCCTCCAAATCCCATATCCAAGAAACATAAAGAGCTGCAAGCATTCCTTGGAAAGATCAATTTCCTAAGGAGATTTATCCCAAACCTAGCCGAGCTAATAAGGCTATTGAGCAACATGTTAAAGAAGGATGCAAAGGTAAAATGGTCTCTTGAAACCAAGCAAGCTTTTGAGAGTATCAAAACTGCCTTGACTCAAACGCCTGTCCTCACCAGTCCACAATTCGACAAAGATTTTATCATTTTTTCTTTTGCATCTGAGCACACCATAGCCGTTGTCCTTTTGCAAAAGGATGATCAAGGTAATGAAAATCCAATTGCTTTCTTCAGCCAAGCTTTAAGAGATGCACCCTTGAAATATCAGATTATGGAAAAGTAGGCTTATGCCCTGGTTAAGGCCATCAAAAACTTTAGAATTTACATCTTATACTCCCATGTGATTGCCTATGTCCCAAACTCTGTTGTAAAATATATATTAACTGAAGAGGGACTAGAAGGCAAAAGAGGCAAGTGGATTGCCAACATTCTTGAATATGACATTGAGATAAAACCTACCAAGCTGATAAAAGGACAAGGTTTAGCCAAGATAATGTCCGAAACAAACTTCCAAGCCCTAGACATTAACCAACTGGACAATGAAGAGGAGCTGGCGACTCCACAGATCAGTGAAACCTTTTTGCAATCCCCATGGTATGCTGATATTTGCTTTGTATTGTTAAACCTATGTGCTCCCCCAAGATTGTCCAGGACGAAGAAAAGATTTTTAAGGATGAAATCATCAAAGTTTTGTGTCATAGATGGTGCCTTGTTTTGGAAAAATCATGAAGGAATATTGCTTAATTGTTTGACTATGAATGAAACTAACAGCATCATGAAAGAGTTCCATGTAGGGGACTGTGGAGGACACTTATATTGGAAGTCTACTGCTGACAAAATTTTAAGGGCTAGTTATTATTGGCCCTCTCTATTTGCAGATGTCAAGAAATTTGTTGTTTCATGTCACAAATGCCAAATCTTTGAAGGGAAAAGAAAATTACTGCCTTTGCCCCTTAATCCCATTTCAACCGAAAAGCCTTTTCAGTAATGGGGTCTCGACTTCATTGGAGAAATTCATCCCTCTTCCTCAGGCCAGCACAAGTGTATTTTAACAGCCACTGATTATTTCACTAAGTGGATTGAAGCCATCCCATG
>APFE031740975.1:125722-149566 GCA_000404065.3 Pinus taeda | reverse complement strand
GCCTTGTCAGCTCAACAAAATGCTGCTTTGGATCCCCCTGATCAAATCACTCCATCTGTCTCCTGGTAAACTTGACATATGTCGTTACTGTGGAGTGCCCTAGTGTAACCATCCCATGAAACCACCAATCCTGGGCCTCACCATCGAAATGCATTGTTTCCACCTTGATGGCCTCTATCTTCGACATCTGGTTAAGTTGGAAATAAATGTCAAGCTTCTCCACCTAAGACTCCGCCGAACTATTTCAAGAACCATCAAACGTAAGGAAGTGGAACCTACTCGCTTCATGGTGGGTGTCACCATCATGGTAATGACAGTCCCCTTTGTGATGGTCATCGGGTCTACTATCCCACTAGAGCTAAACAAAATCTCTAAATGAGAGGGATTCCATGAACTCTGGCCCATAGGCCTGGTACTCTGCAAAATAATCTCCCATATGTCCGAGCTCTACCTCCTGCTGGGCTACTACCCCCATGTCAGCTCGTAATAAAATGGGCATGGTAGAGTGTGTAGGGGCACGTGAGACCACCTATTGCGCAGTATCATGTTGCTCTGGCAAATGGTGGGATGCACCCGATCCCTAACCAACCTGAAAAACCCATGGGCTCTCATGCTGTCTGGCCTCTACTTCTATGAATCTTTGCCCCATCACCTCAATCTACCTCGACAGATCCTGCACAGACTTGAAGAGCATATCTACAAATCTCTTCCCGTTATCATCTGCCATCAGATCCTCTTACTCCGCGTCCACCACAGGCTCCTCCTATTCTGCGTCCACTATCAGAACAAAGTCTCCCTCTCCATAAGTGTTATCCAACCTACGCCAGGTGTCTCTGTATCTCTGACCTCTATAACAGATATAGGGTTTTTCCCTCGGTGTCATAGATTTCTAGCTCCACAGGCTAAGCAAGATCTGTGCTCTGATACCATTGTAATATTCCTAACCCATAATATTCCTCAAACCCCAGCAAAAACTCCAACCAAATATGTGCAAATGATATAATAACCCAAAAATGATAAAATAAAAGTGGAATAGCATATAATAATGTAAACAGGGAATATATGCAGATACACAAGAAATGCAACGAGAAATGCTAAGCCATTTTATTATACTGAACAATAAATGAGTAAAAGAGGTGATTAGATAGATGGCACCTCGACTTGCACAAGGCAAGTGAAGAAATACTCTTATAATGACAAGAATGGTCTCTCTGCATGGATGCTACTACTGTGCTATTGCTGCTGCTAGAAAAAAAATGATGATTTGGGGCTGCTCCACTCCTTGGAAAAAATTGAAGCTATGGATTCCGTCTCTACTCAAGAAATCCATAAAAACCGAGAAAGCTTTCCTAGAATGGCCTCACACTAATTTGCATCCCAGCTGCTGGGAAAATGTCATCCTAATGTTGCTGCTAGAAATTGAATGAGGATTTGGGGCTCCTACCTTCCTCAGAAAAGGCTGAAACTTTGGAATTGGACTCTACTCAAAAAACCTACAAAATTTCAGAAAGCGTTTTTGAAATGGCCGACCCCCGAAAATCACCCCCTTGGGGTTCTGCACAGTTCCTCAAAGATGTTGATGAAATTGCTATTGAAATGCTGAGGAAACTGCTGTTGAAATGCTGATGAAAGTACTACTAGAATGCCAATGGAAATATCTTGCCTGAGTAGGCACTCGAAGGCCCCCGGGGCTAAGGGTGAGATCTTCGAATGGAGACACTTAATGCACTAAATAGTGATGCAGACTAGCTAAATAGCCAACGTGCTCTAATTTGAAATGACTATCACAAATTCTCATAACCTGAATGATCCAAAATGATGATGAACCTCTCTATTTTATAGCCTCTACCTCTCACAATCCCTAGGCTCATCTCCTCCTGCGTGATTCCCCCCTTGCCATGTCTTCTTCCCTCCCACGCAGTCCCTCCATCTGTCTGTGTCGGCCCCATTTCTACATCCACCTTTGCTGCCCTTGGCTCCTCATTCAGTCACAATGTTGTGCTACAAGGGAGTGACCTTGTATTCTTAAAGTGAGTTATGTCCCCCGTCCTCACTTTTTTATTTATAAATAACTATAGCAGGAAAAAATTGGGAAAAATCAAATATACAATTAGCCATGCCTAATTAGGAATATAACATCACCATAATATACTCTTCCACCCAAACAAACCAAGCCGCTAATTGAATACAGACTAGAGGGATCCCGAATTACTTACACCTGATACATATAGATATGGTAGGAGTAGGAGGTAAGTGACATTAATCTCGAGCCATATAATATCATAACGGTTCGAGAGGGCCAACCACCAACGTCACTTTTCTCCAATCACCAACACCTTATGCTCATACATCTCTTGTGACAGAAAGAAACCAGGGATGTTCTATCTCGACAAAATGGAAGACCTACAAATTGACTCCTCGAGTCAATTCCCATATAGAAACACACTAGAACAATATAAAGCTAGAAACAACAAGATACAAGAGATTTTGTAAAGCCACGCTATCCAAACACATAAACAACCATTCCCATAGTGTGAGTATTCCTTCTACAAAACACAAGTAACCCAAATTTTTCCATACATTCCTATTTGAAGTAGTAAAATATCATATAAGATGGAAAACAAGACAAAAATAGTAGATGCAAGATAAAATTTAGTCACACAAACATGCTTGCCTATCGAATAGGCAATTCCAAGTCACACAGTCATCCAATTGTAGGAGGGGTTGACTACCTTTCATGCAACATTCACAATTACAGTATGATGCGAGTGGGGAGGGGTGAAAAGAAACATAAAAACCCAGTTAATAATGCCATGAACCCAAAGTTGTTGTTCACCCACACACGAACCCTCCCTAGCAAGCTTTCCTCCAGAACGAGACCTAGATAATTTTGCTTGATGCTTGAAACCACATTATACCATAGAAAGAGTGCAAGGGATGGGTTGCATGCCTTCACCACCAGTGGTTAAATGAGCGACAATTATTTACTCCCACCTTAAACTCTCCTACGTGACCTACCTCCTCACCAATCTGATCACAAATACAATGTATTAGAAGGAGCCTCCCTTCCACACTACCTCCCATATTTTCACCTTTAACAAGAGTCCCAAGGGGGACTATGAGCTGGCACATACCATGATCGAGGATATTTATTATTTTCATTAGGATGCTCCTGGTTATGGTGGCCATTATAAGCTATAATGAGGAGAAATAGTTCCAAGTCTTCAGGATGGTTATCCATCCAAGGGGCATTGCGGCTGTATCCATATGTAAGCATCGCTAATTAGCCATAAATTCAATAGTCTTATTACCCATATTGATCACATGTGAGGGAATAATATAATCAAAACATGGGAGAAGAACACTTATATCTTGAGCCAGATAGTCTATCCTCCAACTCTTACTAAATTTCTCCCAATTGGTATTATGGTTTTACATTTTGAGTACCTCAGTTACCAAATTGGAGTCTCATTCCACCACCAACTATTTGAATCATTCTCGTCTTGCAATGAGGAGTTTGTTCTTTAACGCATCGAATTTGGCCTCATCATTACTTTCATAGCCACAATCAGTTGCATAGATGTGCAGAACCCAACCCTTGCACTATCTGAAAAGACCACCGAGATCTGCATCGAGAGGGTTAGCTTTGGAGGCCCCATCAAAATTAAGCTTGCGAAAACCTATAGAAGGGGTTGAAAATTTTTATGGAGAGGATCTAGGGGATACTAAGATATTTCATGATGATGGAGTGAGCATCTGAGGTGCAAGATTCAGGGTTGTTAAGATTTGAGGTTTATGAGGTGCGACCTGCCAATGGATTGGGTTCCATTTCTCGCTAGATTGTTTCTCTTATGTTTTGGATAACCCCATCCCACACTTCTGACTAAGAGAAACGATGATTTTGGAGAACCCTTCGATTCCCCTCTTTGTCAAAGTGCTGACAAAAGGAAACCTAGGCCAATGCACACAACTTTGTTAAAGACAAGGCCAGAAAAGATGTCATTCCTCCACATTTCAAAAGAGGCTTTTATACTAGTAATATCGCAATCCATATGCCAAAATAGTTGTTCATACATTTCCATATTTGGTCTACAGAGGGGCACAAGTTTAGGATTTTCTCCATATCCTCATTATTTCATTCACACATAATGCATAATAAAGGTCCATGGACCCCTATTTTTTGGAGTTGATCCCAAGTGATAATCTGATGTCGACACACCAATCAGAGGATGTATGCTACTCTAGGTCAAAACTGTCTTGTCCAAATTTTCCTCCATGTGGGATTTCCATGATCTTGAGGCCCTTTAGTGGCTAATATATAGGCATGTTTAATGAAAACATTATGTTGGTTGTGTAGACACATGTAAGAATATCAGGCCCTTCAATAATGGCCAACTTTCTAGTTTGGAATTCTCTATCCAGCAAATTCCCTTGATCAAAATTTTGGGGGGTCAAGCCAATCCTATTTCTCTTCCCATTGATGCCAAGTTGTGTTCATAGAGTGTTTCTAGTATAGCTTGACTATTATGGAGTTTTAGGTATTCGTATAGATAAAGAGATCGCTAGATCCTCCCATTTGAAGAGTTTTTGTTTTTCTCTTTGTTTCTAGTAGTCTTGCCAAAAAACAGCTCATCTTCCATCCTGAATTTCTCAAAAGGTGTGAGAGCGTATAATATATCTACTGGTTGAGGCTAAGTTTCTGATCAAGGACCCTTTCAAGGTATTTTCAATTCTTAATAATTCTTGAGTTGAGGTGGGAATTCAATATTTTTAAGCCCATATGGTTTTCCATTGATCTTGCCTACCATATAACCATCTCCACCATATTTTCGTCCCCATAACTTGATTTAGAATATATGGTTCCCTGAGCCCAATACCCATTGAAATTTTAGGTTTCATGATGTTTTCCAAGGATATGGGAGCCCATTTTTTTTCCTCCTAGGACTATCGCTGGAAAAAAATTTAAAATATATCTACCATGCTAGATCATGAGGATTTTAGAGCATCCATGCTAGACAATTGATATATTCACATTGATTTTAGTATTTCCTTAAGAAGAACAACCCAACCATCGATATTCAAGGCCCAAAGTGACTGGGATTGAATTCAAAATTGGATATGGTCCAAAAGTTGGTTCTATCATAAAGTTCTAAGAGAGTTCAACACTAGGAATATGGCTAAGCATTTGGAGTGCAAGGATCCTATACTAAACCCCAGGATTTGGCCTAGAAAACTATATGAATACTTAATTAAAAGAAATATTAAAATATTTTGGAGAATTATTTTCAATTCTTTATATTGAATTGTATTATATTTTTTTACCTATATAGTTATTTTCATTTTTTTTGGGTTGGAATTATTCTTTTATTCTTTTATTATTTTATTAGAGACATGACATACTTATAGATCCCCCTCATATTGCATTGTAGATGGATAGAATTAGAAAAAAATGCATTTTCTTTGTTTTAGTTCCCATGGACATCGCAAAGTATGGGTTCTTTGGTGGTTTTCATGCTCATAGACTTGGTAAAATGTATGTTTTATGGAAGTGATTTTCATGTCAACAAACTTAGTAAAATGTAGAGTTGTTCGTGGTTTTTATGGACATGTTTTTCCAATTTCTATAATCATAAAATTTATCACAAAAGTGTTTTTATTTTAGGAAAGTATATGGAACCTTCAACAAAATGAGGGGTTTGTAAGATCTCTTATTTATAGAAAGCTCATAATTTCTACTTTTTAAATTAACCATTCCCAAGTTCCATGACCATGTGGTAATAACATCTAATGTTTTGTTTTGGTTCTTAGACTCATTAAGCATTGAACACCTATATTATTTTAATAAATAGCTATATTTATAAGATTTCAAATTTAATTTAAAATAAAATATATTATATAATTAAATTATATTGACAAACATGTTTGTTTTGAAATAGGGATTTCAGAATTTTATTTTAATTACCTATAATTATTAAATGGAGGGTAAGGATTTAATCTCCACAATATATTTTAGAATATTCTTAGTAGTAATGGTAGAGAAAAGGTGGATATCTTTGTCAAAAACAATTATGCCATTTCTACCCTTTCGATTAAATTTATTAATTAACAAAAAATTCACATGAACATGATTCACTATTTTTCGAAAATGTGATATTAGTAATCAATGATATCAGAGCATGATATTACAACAAATTCTATTTACACGTTAATAATCGCCATGGTAAAGTAGAAGTAGAAGTGAATATTATAGTTAATAATCTCGTTATATATTTTTTATTTATATATATATATTAAATAATATATTATTTATTATTAATAAATAATAATGGCCTAGTCTAACTAATAAATGAAATGGATTTTTGGCTGCAATTTGATAATACACTTTGTAGTAAAATTGTGAATTTTTGTTGCTTAGAATGCATTTTCCTCTGTTTCCTCTTTCCAATGCCACTAGTCTGATCGTAATTGGATTCTCCAATAAAGAGTTACTGCCAATCTCCCAAGATGACCTCATTATATACTTTTTCAATATAGCGAACTTGTACAAAGTGCTACGTGTCACTATTTTGACCTTCGTACCTGAAAAAATGCTTAGAAAACTAAAGATTGTCCCCTTTCTATAACTTCTTATGAAATTTAAATTTGATATTGAAAGAAAAAGTTATGACAATTTTATCAAGATCAACTATTTAGGATGTAATTTGCGATCCTGTAAAAACCCTTAATACCTTGAACCATAACTCGAGAAGCATAGAGAAACTATATATGAAATTTGGTCCCAAACTTAATTAAGGATTCAACTCAAATGGGTTTTAATATTAGTGTCTGAAACTTTGTACAAAAAAATGTATAGTCGAAATGCCACGATAACCTATTCGAGATGGAATTCTGGAGCTTGCAAAAACCCTAATTTCCTCATATCATATCTCTAAATATATAGTGAGAAAAGATCTAAAATTCAGACTTGAGGATCATCAAGATTTCAACTCAAATAGGTTTTGTTTTTAGCATCTGAAACATCACAGAAAAATGTTATAGCGAAAAATTCCACAATGACTTCTTTGGAGCAGCAAGAACCTAGAATCCAAAACTCTAATACCAAACGTTATGAAACCGGCTCAGAAATAGATAAAAATTTTAGATCAACGACATAGAAATCAACCCCTTCAATGGGGAAACCTCCTTTACATTACACAAATAAACAATTATTGGATGATACAAATGACAAGACCTCCTTCCTATATATAGGAGTCTAAGTGGTCCTAATACAATCAGAGCCTACATAACAATAATATTGTAGGGCCACAACAATAACAATAGTGGGCTTCTATCGGGTACAATAATAACAATATGGGGACTATATGGGAAAAATAATACAGTAAAGGGGTTGGACTAATGACAACAAAGGCTTACACGAGTAGTATAGGGACCTAACATCCCTATCTCTCTCCCCTCACTCTCTATCTCTCCCTCTATCTACCCTCCAACCTTGTCACTGTCTCCCGGTCTCTTTCTTACACTTCTCTCCGTCTCTCACTCCTCTTTTTCTCTCTCTCTCTCCACCATTTTATCTATATTTCTTTTTTCTTCCCTACATATCTCTTTCCCTCAAACTCTTTCCCTCTCTCCCTCCCTCTCTCCTCTCTTTGATGTCCTCTCTTTGTTCATCTCTGTCCCTTTCCCTCCCACCTCACTCTATCTCCCACCACCTCTCTCTCTTAACCCTCCAACTATGTCACTATATCCCTCTCTCTCTCCTCTCTCTTTATTTCCCTCCTTCCTTCCATATCTCCTTCTATTTCACTATCTCACCCCAAAATATATAGAGTCTTTCTTCATCTCTCCCTTATCACTCCCTCTCTCTGTCTCCACTTTTCTCTCTCTATGTCTTTCTTATTCACTTCATCTCGCCCCCCAATTCCATTTCTATATCCCTGCCTCTCAACTCCTCTCTATCAAGTCCTCTCTCCAGTCCTTCCTCTCTCTACTACCTCACACTCTCCCCCCCATCTCTCTCTCTCTCTCTCTCTCTCTCTCTCTCTCTCCTCCTCTAACCTTTTCACTTCTCTCTCTCTCTCTCTCTCTCTCTCTCTCTCTCTCATTTCCCTCCAACTTTGTCACTATATCTCCCCCTCTCTCTTTCTTCCCATTCTCTCCCTCTCTCACTCCAAATTAATATTTTCAAATATTACAACTTTGATGTGAAAATATTTTGTCTTTAAATATTTTAATATATCCCTACGTATGGCTTTTTATTTTAAGGATTTATTTTACAAATGTTGAGTTAAAATAAATATCAAAGATTTTGGAGAAAGCTTTTAGATTGTTTGTGTTCAATTAACTTTTTTCCTTTGATTTAATAAATGCCATTAGCTTTAGTAAAGAGTAAAAATGTCTAAAATTTTAAGTAATTAGGAATTTTAATGTGGTACTTTTTTTTGTTAAAGGTAAATTTATGAGAACTCAAACTCACTTATATTATAAAGGAAATTTTAAATGCATGAGATAATTTACTATACATTCAAATACATAGTTATAGTTTAATAATTAGTCTTACTCTATTAATAACTGTAAAAACTTACATATAATTTAAGATTGACCTAGATTAATGAATTTATTTTTTATTTTTTTTAGGACGTGACATACTTACACATAGTCTGTAAAATGTGCTTGCGTACACTTTAACTATAAACTTTATGATCAAAATATTTACTTTAGATTTCAAAACTCATATTTGTCTATGCTATTGTTTCTAAAATTGAAATAGTGGAAAACAAAAAGAGTTACATGAAAAACAAACTATTGAAATATCAAGGTGTCACATCAACTATTGGCATTTTAATAGTGAAACAACATAGTGGAATAATATTGAACGATTGTACGTGAATAAAGGGAGCACGTCTCTAAGAAACTAATTGGAAACCAAAAACGTGTTTTACATTGTATTAAATACATGGATATATTAATTATTGATTTAAGATACAAATACTATCTTGACAATACAATCAATTAGTTGAGATAATTTATCAACTAAACACCAAAGTAAGATCTATTTTAGCTATATTAAATATCTAGTATCTAAATAATTAATAATTAGCCAACTCACATAACAATTATATTTATGTTGAGTAATTTTATTCCATATTTACAAGATAAGTGGGATTTAAATCTCTAACTCTCTCCCTTAAGAAGTATATGCAATTGATCTTCTTGTCTACAAATTCTTCATTAGATTCTTTAAAGAAAATTGATATCACATAGAATGAACTCGTCATAACCCTTGTAAAAGTGTAGTGAGCAAGTTGAATTCCCAATTTCCACTGCAGAACTCCCGAATAAAAAATCTCCAAAATTTAATTATTGAAAAACATCCGAAGATATCACATAAACTCACTAGAACATGACTCTCACATCCTCAACAAATAAGGGATCCTTCTGTACATCCAAAACTACCAAACTAAATTGAACTACTACTCATTCTATGGACAAACTTCCATCTACCAAAATACGTAGGCCATAATATTTTTAATCACTAATCATATAAGAAAATCATCTAGATAATATTCAGTTATTACAACATGACAATCTAATTTTAATAATTCTTCATCATATAATTTATAAAAAAATAAATAACAAAATTTCACGCTACTAATATAAACTCACGACAACATCTAAGTCGTCTTTGCATACTTCGGATATCACACAGGTGGCTGCTAGAAACACATAGGTCCCAAAATTATCATAGGGCTCTCGGACACATCACCCAAGAAAATTATTCTCGTACTCCATTGGTCTCATTTTCATCTATCGTTTATGTTGAGGTTTAAGAATTTGAATTATTGTGTAAAGGTTGAGTCCATGCTGTTGGTAATCTATTCTAATTCATTGGCAATAACAAAAGCCTTTCCCTAATTTGGAGTAGTGAGAGATAGATCTTCCCTAGAATAATTTTTTTAGTGGAAAAAGACACAAAACACTACAAGAATAACAATGCTTGACTTGTCGCTTCACCAACAGCCACACCCTGTAACAACTAATCCAGGCTCCCATCAAAATATGACAACAGGAAGAACCATGTACACTGCTAGTAGTTAGCGTTATGAAAATGAATGGGATGAAACATATGTTACCGTTCACATTGAAACTCATTCCATGTCGTTTTATGAATATAAAAAATCTCAAAACTCAAATCGCGCTCTACCTTAGAACTCGACGCATATCACATCAAAATAAGACAGCAAAATCCGTAGGAAAAACCAGCTCGACATCTGTTTTACACCTCCCTTCCAACGACATGTGATGAATTGGAATCTTTCTTCATGGGCTTTCATACCCTCTACTAATGTGACCCATTTCATACCCTCTACTACTGTGACCCATTTCATTTCCTCCAATCATAGGTCACAAAGGCTGACAGGGAAGAAGAAATTGACCTCTTCACGGAGTGTGTGTAGAAGGAAAATGTCGTGCAAACATAGAGTTACAATGAAAAACTATAAACGATTTTCCATCCCTAATGTTTTGAAGTCTTTCCTCGATCAAATATTTTCGACAAACGGATATCAAAATCCTCAGAGACTGTACTTTCCGAAGTAGTTCAATGCATCCACAACTCATCTATCTATAAAATTAAACACACTAGAACACACATGTTAATTTAATATACATCTCTAATATAATCATACAAAAAATAACTCACATATTTCTTATAAATAGTTGAGCCCTCCCATAAGGGAGTTTACTTAGAGTCACTCGTTTTATATTACATTAAACACAGGTACAATTATTAGATTAAGATAGAAATACTATCCTAAGCATACAGTCAATTAGTTGCGAGAAATTCTAAACTAAACACCAAAGTAGGAGCGATTTTAGTTAGATTAGATATCTCAACTCCAAAAGTGATTAACAATCAACCAACTCACATAAAAATTAATTTTACGATGAAGATTCTCATTCAATATGCACACTACTATTTATGATGAGGAATCTCTTTCAATATGTGAGTAAGTGTTAAATATCCAACTCCGACTAATGAAAAGAAAATGCCATTATGTAGATAATGAAACATATTTACTTTTTCTATATACCAATTAAGATTCGTGTAAGCTCACCCACACATACACTTATGGGATAACTAAGTTTAAATTTGTTAAACATGGATGTTATGAGACCATCTAACCATATAACTATCCTTAATCTTTCTATATAGTTAAATATATATTTGGACATTGTATTTAAAATGAAAAATATATAACCAATTTTTTATTATTATTTTTTTAACAAAATCATGTCATAACTAAACAACTTTATATTCCTTATAGAAACACTTTCGAAATACAAACGACATAATATTTGCAAATTATTGTTGAAATTACCAAACACAAACTCAACTAAGAATTAAAAAACTTTTGCCAGTTGCTCAATGGTTCAATACATGTGAAACCCTGCATTATATAGCAATATTTGTTTCTAATATTAAAATGACCACGGACATCTCGATGTAAGAGTGGTCATGTAACAAGTCAATTGACATATGGATGTAGCATTTATTCCTTTGTCTCTTTTTTTCATATGTTACATCCACTTAAAGATTGGATGTAACATATGCTAAGAAAGAAAAAGAGACGAAGAAATGTTGCATCCATACTTTAATTTACGTGTTACATAATATAATGAACCTCCTTATCCTACCCGAGAATTCAGCCTCCAAGACCCATAAATTTTAAATTTTGGATATAGTTAAAGCTTTACTCTTCCTCTTGTCCTCTAAACCTAACTGAGCCATATTATTGTTAGGCCATAGAACAAATTTTCTCATTAATTGTTTTACTGGTTCTCTTATATGGAACCTTAGATTTTTTATAGTGTTATTGACAAGTCTTTCATTCCCATTCATACTAATTATACATGCAATACAGATACTTAACCCATTAGTCATAAAATAGGATACATATTTCTCAATTCATGAGATTTCATAAACATATAATACTTTAGGGCATTACGAGGATACAATATCTTTGTAGTGGATGTAATACGATCAGTTAGAGAATGAACATAATCCATAGACATCTCACATATTCATGCATAATCTCAATATAACCCATATTTCTTCCACTATTAACTCTATTATTATATGTAACATAGGTCATATGTATAATAGTACCAACACATTCATAGTAACCCATTAGCATAGGTAATGTAAGTATGTCCGTTATACTACCCTGGATGGGTACTAAAACTGTCAATTCTTTTAATGTACTTCTACTTATAACTTCACGCTAGAGGCCACATGCAAGTCGATTATGAGAAATCTAAAGGGGTGACACCAGTACCAAAAACTAATTACCATGAGACCACCATTTATCATACATGTTTAAGTTCAGAAAAATAATACCTTATCTATACAACCAAGCTTCATGGGTTAATCATTTCAACGAAAAACTGGAACAATAATAGAAACTAGTGAAAATATTATCATAAACAAAATCAAAACCATCACTGGGAGATAGAGAGAGTAAAGGTCAACATACAACCATTTCATGCAAATAACACCAACTAAATCTCACTTAGATGGAAGAGCACTGCCACCGAGCAATGAACCACCTCTGATTCCCCCTGACCTGAAGATCTTGTCAAGGATCAACTGTCCTCCATTCATCGATGCATTGGGTATTTAATACCCTCTTTCATGATTTAGTTACCATCAGTGGATTCACTCTTTATCGATTTTTCCATTTGCATAGGTGTCATTGGAAAAATCTCGTCGTTATCTCCCACGATGGTTTTCCACATAAAAGCTTTCCTTTATCTCTTGCAAAGCTTTTATGTTCGATGGATGTTTATCTCCCATCCATTTGATGGATATTCAATCCATCCAAGATTATATAGAATCACATCTAGAAGCTCATCATGAAAGATTCATCTCTATCCCATTCCTCATGGGATTTGGCAAGTATCTCCTCTCTCTTGGTGCTCCACACTCCAAGTGATTTATTTTATTAATCTATTTAATAATACATTTTCTTTTCATATTACATATCACCTAGCTTTCCTCAACTTAGGTGTAAAATAGTTTAATCCACAAAGGAGGGTACCAAAACTAAATTTCCTTAGCTTAGGTCTACAACCTTTAACACAAAACGGAGGATATCATACGTAGCTTTAACTTAACTTAGGTTTACAATAATGTAGTACATAATGGATGGGTGTTACATACTCCCCCCTTAAATATGACACCATCATCGGTGTATCAATGCAACATATCATCGTTCACAAGTAGCTGGTTTCTAAATCAACAACTTTCATTAAGTTTCCATCTAATGCAAATTTTCTGATGTACATATGCCACAAGGAGTGCTCCCAGTATCTCTCCTTACATAGCTACATCAGTCCCAAGGAGTGCTCTGAGCATCACTCCTTTCATAGATACTTGTCGCACAATTTTTTCCAAAGTATTTGTGATAATTTATTGATGCAAAGTTTAGCTATGATAAATATCATAATCTGTTATTATTAAAGAAATTAGTGCTTATCATTTATTTTATCTAAAGAATGCATGTCCTCTACTTGCACCCTTTCAAGCCCTTATGATCTTTTCGAACACTTGTGTCTTGCAGTCTCTTTGCATATAATACATTAGTTGGCATATTTTCCACATTAATATGCCTTCAAAGTTATAATAGATTATCTCACATTTTGCATACATATATTTATTGAAATTGCATGTATGCCAAATTGTGATTAACCATAGTTACTTATACCAAACTTACTTTCCTTCTTCTGGGTTCTCTAGGTTGTTTATCTAGCCAAAAATCTATCTAATGACTACTGCATGCCCTACACACGAGGTATGCTATACACACCAATACACATTTCATTTTACAAACTTGTAGCATATCTAGTTATATGGTACCATGTACTGTTGTACATAGTCCAGCTATGGTATAACCTATAATACCATCCTCATGGTATCACCTACATGAGATAAACTTAATACACATATTTTCCATAATGTGAATATTATACCAACATTTATTTTTGATGGTTCATATATGTAACTAAGATATTTTTTTTTGTCATGTTGCAATATCAATTTCACATTGTTGGATTCATGCATATTTTCCTCTTAATCATACCTTCTACTTATTGTTCTAAAGCAGATTATTAACTCATAGTATTTGAATTTTAACATTCATGAGATCATTAATTCACCATGTATATTTTACTATTGCCCTATTTATGCTTCAACGACCTGTTGACCACACATAATTTTGTGTCATTATACATGGAATTTTTAACTACTTACAATCCTACACTCATTGTAGTTGTAAGTGTTTATGATATTAGGGTATTTACATGTTAGCTAATTCTTAACATTAAATCAGCCTTTACCAAAGCTAAGTTATATATTTATGAATTCTTGTTTGAGTCACGTAACATTTCCTTATGTTGTCTAGACACCTTGTTAATGCAATTTGATAATATATCCTGTAAAAAAAATTTGGTACATATTATGATATTAATCTACTCTAATAGATTGTTAAATATAATTTAGTTGACCCTGTGGTCCATCCCATTTGTGCTACTTCACCAAGCATTATGGTTTTCACTCAAGGATACCTACAGGTTCTATTATACATATCCTTCAAAAAGATGCATATCCCTTGGAAATATGTTTAACATAAATTTCCGCTTAACCATACTTTCTTGTAACCAAAGGAGGAGTCAAATTGTAAGAAAATGCAATAATCAAAGGGTTAATTTGACCACAATTTGTACAGGTTATATAGCCTTATACTGTAACATGTTCTCACTATCCTTTACCTTGGTACAATACTTTAATAGAAATTATGCCATTTATAAGTTGTTTTTATAGCATGATTGATTTAGGTGGATATTGGTGGCCACTGCCAAGTCCACTTGGACCACCACCATTTTTTCTTTTAGCCTTTCAGTTTCCTTAATTGTAGCACAGTTAAATATTTTTAGTAGTTTTTCAGGTCGTGAACTTCTGAAACCATTTTGAGGCCCTAAACGACACTTTTTGGGAAAATTGGGAGCAACATGGGACCATGGAATTGTGTTGCTATTCCAAAAGTTGTAGCTCTTAGATATATCTTTCTAACGAGATATTGTGTGCATCAAATAGAGATTGTATGCCAATGTTACGACCGCAACAATTTGATGTACCAATTTACCGAAATGGGGCCCACAGTTTGGCATTTCATCTTCTACGGTTAGGTTTTTGGATGTTTAGGGTTTTCCATTGTTTCTCAATGATAAAAAGGCCTTTGAACCTCATTGTAACACAGTTGAGAGGCATGTAGTTGCCACATCACATCTCAGAGCTAAGCTACCATCATCCTACTTGGCTTATTTCCATTTCTATTTGTAAGCATATTTCAGTATTTTACATTAATGAAATGAAATATTATTTTTGCTCCATCTTTTTGTTTATGGTGTTCTGTAAAATGTTTTGCCTTCTTGTTTAAATCTGTATCAGTGGTATTAGAGTGGTCTACCTTTTCTCTATTTTTCTTTACATGTCCCGAATGAGGTTAGGATATAAGGAGTTAGGGCTTGAACTAGTCGAAGCTTTGCAAGACCAGCCTCGCAAATCTCGACAACCTCCCATGGTAGATGAAAAGAAAGATGAGGGGGTAGGATATCCTATGAAAATCTTGCTATAAGAAGCCCTAAAGCAACAAGGGAACATGATGATGGACAACTATGACCAGATCCTTCTGTAGCTACCCAGGGGCAATGCATCGGCTTCCAACAACTACTTTAGAGATGCCACACCATTTAAGATACAAGTTAATTTTGAAATCCCAATATTCTAGGGTTACTTAGACACATATACCATTGATAAATGATTAAATTTCCTAGATGGTTGTTTTTTCTTCACGATTTTTCTAGTCGATAAAATATTATTTTCGCTCTTCTCAAAATAACCCCCCATGTCAAGGACTGGTGGGAAACCTACTGTGAGTAGAAGGATGAATGTGTAGGCTCACTATTTCTAGCCATACTGACTTGGAATTCATTCTTAGATGCCATCAAGGAGTAGTATTACTCTATTATAAGCTATGAGGATCAATACATAAATTCGACCACATTGCGGCAGGGAAGGGACCAACACGTGTCAAAGTTTACCAATATTTTCCATACCTTTCACACAAAGTTAGATATCAAGGATTCCTAGTAGCATTGGGTACTGAAATACCACAGCTTCTTGCACAAGTACATATAGGAAGAAATATAATTCCTAAAAATCTCCTTGCTTGACACAATATACAAATACACCGTCAAGGTCGAGAAAAAGTTCATAAGAAGGAAGACTTTGTAACTATGAATCTGAGGCAAGGGATAGGTACAGCAAAAATACAGCAGAAAGGACAAAGACAAGGAATGGTGGCACAAGACAACCTACCAAAGCTACAAGCAAAGAACAACACCGCAAAGCTAAAAAACGACACACGAAATTGGTGTGAGTTCCATAAGAGCTCCACTCACAACATAAATGAGTGTCGGGCCAAGGAATCACTTGTGGTTGAGCTAAAGGTTTCATAATCATATGCATGTTCCAACTCTAAGTCAGAACCCAACAAGGGGAATGACAAAGGGAAGAATATTATCGATGTGGAGCCCAATGTCACCATTGCCACCATGAAGATACAGAAGGAGGAACTCGATGATCTAGAGGAGGAAGAGCATCTCTTCCACTCCTAGATTTGGGTAAAGGGCTCCACGCCATAGTTCATTGTCCACAGTGGGAACCAAAAGAACCTCATTTCAACAGAGGTCATGAAGTGGTTGGGCTTACCGACCACAACACATCCACAACCGTACACTATCAGCGGCCTCCACAACCGTACACTATCAGCGGCCTTCACCAAGGAGGAGATCTTCGCATGATCGAGTAGTATCACCTTCCATACAACATCAAGACCTTGGAAAATGAGGTATTATGTGACATTGATCCCCTTGAATTTTTTGATGTATTATTAGGACAACCATACTTATGGAAGTGACATGCTGTGTATGAATCAAGGCCTCGCTATGTTATTATTACTTTGGGAAATAAGCTGTAAAGGATACCGAAGGTAGAATCGCCTATCACCATCTCTTTGATTACTACAAAACAATGCAGTAAGTTCATTTCCAAAACTAGGAAATTTGTTTTCCTGATGATATTCACTCAAGAAAAGAAGAAGACAGTGGCCACGACCTCCAGACATGACCCCTTCGGATGAAAGCTACAGATGGATAAGGTCGTGGAGGAGTATGAGGACATATTCACCTCCCCTATAGGAATTTCCCTACACTACCAAGTCAAGTAGTCCATCAATCTGACCCCAGGCGCATCGTTTCCATTTTGGAGAATGATGAAATCAAGAGGCAGATTTAGGAGCTACTGCGAAAAGGTCACATTCGTTTGAGTTCATTACCCTGTGGGATCCCAATCATGTTGGTACAGAAGAAGGATGGGACTTGGAGACTATATATTGACTATCAGGAGCTGAACACGATCACTATCCATAATAGGTACCCATTCTGATGGATTGAATACCTCCTAGATGAACTGAAGGGGGAAGCATATTTCAGCAAGATCGATTTGAACCTGAGATATCACCAAGTACCAAATGAACCATCCACTGTGTGGAAGGCTTCCTTCAAAGCCAAAGAGTGCTTTTTCAAATGGTTTGTTATTCCTTTCGGATTGATGAATGCTACTGCAACCTTCATGAGGCTAATGAATGACATCTTGCGGCCATTCACCAACTCATTTGTAGTGGTATACTTGGATTACATCCTGATCTTCAGTAAGGGTTGGGAAGAGCACCTCCACCACATCCAACAGGTTCTTGGCAACACAGGTTATGTGCCCATTTAGAGAAATCGACTTTTGGCATGACCCAAGTTTAGTATCTAGGATACATTATTGATGAGTACGGGGTACATGTGGATCTAGCCAACATCCAAGGCATTCGGGATTAGCCATCTCTAACCACTTTGACAGAGTTTCGTAGCTTTCTAGGTCTTGCCAATCTCTATCGTAGGTTCGCGTTGGGATTTTCTCATATCACATGGCCCTTGATTCAAGTCACCAAGGGAGGAGTGAAAGAAAAATTCTTTTGGTGTGAATCTCAAAAGAAGGCATTCACAAAGTTGAAATATCGCCTATGCTCGGCACCAGTGCTCACATTACCAAACTTACAACAACCATTTGAGGTCGATACATATGCCTTTAAATATGCTATTGAGGAAGTTCTTAATCAACATGGGCATCTAGTGGCATATCATAGTAAGACACATTTAGATATAGTCTGAAAGTATCCCACTTATGACAAAGAGATGTATTCCATTTTGCAGGCCTACCGACAATGGAAGAATTACATTTTGGTTAAGGAAATTGTCATCCACACATACCACTAACCCTTGCAGTTCATACAAACCCAAGGGAAATTACAGAATGATCTCCATCAGAAGTGGTCCACATACTTGCAATAGTTCCATTTCAGTATCAAGTATAAGAAGGGCATCACAAATAATGTTGCAGATTGCCTCAGTCGACCACCAATCACGGTGTTAACTACCATTCTCAACTCTTATGGGCACGAGATTTCTGATTGGCGAGTTCTCTACAAAAGAAACACAGAATTCGGCCACACATACCAAACACTCTTGGAGGGTCAGCATGTTCCATATTTTCACCTCCAGAATTCCCTATTGTGCCACTTGGGTCACCTTTGTGTTCCTTCAAGTGAGCATGCCAAGATGATTTGGGAAGCACACTACAGTTGGCTTGCTGGGCATTTCGGGGTAGAGAAAATGGTGCCAGTATTGCAAAAGTATTTCTATTGGCTGAATCTTCTATAGGATGTCGGGAAGTGCATCATATCATCCACTCTTGTCACCATTGCCAAACTGGCCATCAAGAAGAAAGGCCTCTATACCCCACTTCCTACCCCTAGTTGACCTTAGGACTCCATCTCCATGGATTATATGTCAGGCTTTCCTTCCAATAAGCATGGAAACAATTGTGTTTTGTGGATGTCCACAGGTTCTCGAACGTGGCCATTATTGTGGCCTGCAAGAAGAATATCGCAGTAGAAGCCATTGCTAAACTCTTCTTTGAATGAGTGTGGGTACACTTTGAGATCCCATAGTCTATCATCTTAGATCGGGATAGTAGCTTCCTCAGTACATTTTGGTTTAGTCTTAGGTCAATGCTTAACACCAAACACACTAATTCCACAGCCTTCCATCGTCAAACTGATGGTCAGACAGAGGTTGTCAACAGGATGATGATACACATTCTGTGCATGTACAACTTAAATCATCAAGGCACATGGGACAAGAGCCTGCCCTATTTTCAACATAACTACAACCAATCTCTCCATAGCTTGATTGGCTACAACCATTTTTAGGTGAGCTTAGGATTCTAGCCACTATGTCCCATTAATGTGGCCATGCCATTTCCAGCTACTGATGTAGATTTGGCTCATGTATAGTCCGAAATAGATAAGGGAAAAAAATTCAATGAGCACATCCAACATATTCACCACCAGGTCCATGAAATTATATAGAAATCAAATTCCAAGTACAAGCAGTGACATGATCAACATCGGGTGCCATACAAGTTTCAAGTGGGTGACAAAGTCTTGTTGCATTTGCAAAGGGAATGCCTTACTGGAGCCTATCAGAAACTCATACCACTCTGATATGGTAGCTACACGATTACCAATGTTGTGGTAGAAAATGCATTTGAGCTCAACATTCCCCCATTCCTTGGCCTACACCTAGTGTTCAATGTGGACTACCTTCGACCATACTTTCCACCATTACTAGACACATCCGACATTGTAGAACATCTCACACCCACAGAGTTAAATACATATTGCATGGAATAAGCTACAACTGAATGGATCATGGACATGCAGATTAAGTGCAATCGCCCGCAAAATATCCAACTGTATGAAGTTGTCAAAGTAGGCAAACTCCTTCACCAGGGCAAGTGGCTGACCAAGGACCAAGTTCAATAGCATTTTACTTATCTCATGGACTAGCTTAATGTAATGGGGAGCATTGCTTCCTAAGGGGAGAGGAATGATCTAGGTGGATATTGGTGGCCACCCGCCAAGTCCACTTGGACCTCCACCATTGTTTCTTTCAGCTTTTCACTTTCCTTAACTGTAGCATGGTTTGCTATTTTTAGCAGCTTTTTTGGGTTGTGAACTTCTTCAGCCATTATGAGGACCTAAACTTCTTAGATAGATATTTATAATGAGAAATTTTGCATGTCAAATGATGATCATATGATAATGTTACAATCCCGATAAAGTGATATACCAATTTACCAAAATGGGGCCCACAGTTTGGTGTTTCATCTTCTAGCGTTAGGGTTTTGGACTTTTAGGGTTTTCCATTATTTCTCAACAATAAATAGTCCTTTGAGCTTCATTGTAACACAGTTCAAAGGCATGTATCTGCCACATCTCTTCTTAAAGATAAGCTACCATTGCCCTAGCTGGTTTATTTCCATTTATGTTTGTAAGCATATTTCAGTATTTTATTTTAATGAAATGAAGTATTATTTTTGTTTCATCTATGTGTTTATGGTTATCTCTATAATTTTTTTTGTTCCTATTTAAATCTAGGTCAATGATAACTATAGTTTAATCTTTGATTAGAATCATCATCTAGTTTTATGAAAATTGTGATTCTTGCATTCATGAAGGTAACATATGTAAGTATGCCACTCAACTAATGATATCTTCCACCCATATACATTACTTGTTATTAATGTTAACAAAATCAAACAACATTACTTTTTAAGGTAATTGTTTCATATTGCCTCCTATAACATTTTTGGTTATAATATTTTTCCTGTCATCAAGATTAATAACCTTCAATTTCTTTGTCCAACACGACTCTTAACATAGTAACGCATACTTTTCCTATTTACTATTGGCATATATCAGCCCAAGCATGTACTTTGTCACTGCATAACTTCAATGTAGTTCAAATCCCCTGCATGTAGGTAAAACCAAATTTCTACATTCTATGCGTATTTGTAAGCATTGATAGTGGCATAACATTGATTCTACAAATAAAAACTCACCCATCTTTGCTCAACATAGAGTCTAACATACCACAATAACAACTCCACCCTATTTTACCAATATAATCATTAGGTTAATCATGCTTTTTCATTCTACATAACATAGTCCCCTTTAATAGGCTTTGGGGTAACCAATTTCTTTATGAGTGTTGTGCAATGAATTGTGCTTTCTTTCTGTTAGGCCCCTATACTACTAGTGTAACCCATGATTGTTATTAGTACAACCCCCTTATTATATTGATGTACCCATGTAGTGCTGATATTGTTACTATTGTGCCCCATAGAAGCCCACTATTGTTATTATTGTGCCCCTACATTATTATTAATATGTTGGCTCTAATTATATTATGACCCCTTAGAATCCTATATATAGAAAGGAGGTCTTTTCATTTGTATCATCCAATAATTGTTAATTTATGTAATGTAAAGGAGGTTTCCCCCTATAAGAGGATCACTTCTAAGGCATTGATGTATATTTTCTATCTTTTTGTGAGTTGGTTTCATAACATTTGGTATCAGAGCTTTGGAATCTAGGGTTTCGTTGCTCCAAATAGGTCATCATGGAATTTTCTCTATAACGTTTTTTCTGTGATGTTTCAGAAGTAAAAAAAAACCATTTGAGAAAAATTGCACTAAACCTCGAGTCCAAACTTTAGAGCTTTTTGTGTTATATTTGTGGAGATGTGATATGAGGAAGTTGGTCTTTTTGCAAACTCCTGAATTTCATTCCAAACAGGTGACCTGGGGAAAATAGTCATAACTTTTGTTTTGAGCATCAGATTGAAATATCATAAGAAGTTATAGAAAGAGGATGAAATATAGTTTCATGTGTATATTTTTCAGATCCTAAGGTCAAAACATTGACACATGGTACTTCCTACAAGTTCGCTCTTCTAAAAAGGTATATAATAAGGTCATCTTGGGAGATTGTGCATAACTCTTTCTTGTCGAATCTAAATTCAATAATATTGGTGGCATTGGAAAGAGGACATAGAGGGCTACTGTATATCGCGATTTCAAAACTAGAAGAGCCCAAATTACAAAGTTATAGTCATTTGAATATTGAGCTCCTAAAATCAAGACAAGGCAATACGAGGAAGTTTGATGGCAAGGATCCGGTAAATTTGATACTTCAGATAGAGTAATATTTTGATCTACATGGTGTACCAATGTTACAAAACATATTTATTGCATCTTCATATTTAGAATTGGATCAATTTTCATGCTATAAAGGGCTTTGTTCTCATAAACAACTTGTTACGTGGTCAATTTTCGTGGAGGAAATGATAGCACATTATGAGGATACAAAGAAAAACACGTTCTTTAGAGCAACACCACAACAATTTTTAAGAGTAAAAGGGATTTGTTAGATAATGGAAAGTAAAATTATGGCAACAAGGAAGTCTATCCCTTGCAACTATAAAGATGGAAGTGTTGTTTCTCCTAGCCTTCCACAACCTACAAGGGTCACACCACAACAATTGGAAGAAAAAATACAAAAAGGGCTTCGTTACAATTACGATAACAAATGCACTAAAGGTCATAAGAGTGATGAGAATAAATTATTTTACATAGAGTATGAATAGGAGGAAGAAAAGGATCAAGAAACATCAAAATAAGAGGATATACACTTGGACCCAACCCCAGAGAAAGAAGAGATGAATCAGACCATATCTTGTAAAGCATTAGCAAGAATGACCACTCCTCAAACTCTCAAGATAGAAGGACATATCAAGAAGAAAAAGGTGTAAGAAGTGAAATATCACATCAAGAAAGAATAAATGAATCCAACCATATCTTGTAATTCATTAGTCAGAATTACCACTCCTCAAACTATCAAGATAGAAGGACATATCAAGAAGAAAAATGTTCAAGAAGTGAAAGATCACATCAAGCATCAAGAAATGAATCTAACCATATCTTGTAAAGGATTGGAAGAAATTACCACTTCTCAAACTCTAAAGATAGAACGACATATCAAGAAGAAAAGGTTCAAGCAGTGAAGGATCACATCGAGCATCAACAACAAGTTCTCCAACTTTTAAAGGATAATGCCACTTTGGCACAAAATCGAATGAAACAACAGGTAGATAAATATCATAGTGAAAAATGTTTTGATGTAGGTGATTGGGTATTTTTTCTACAACATCTCAAGCAAGCTATTTATGAGAAGGAAATGTTGGCAATACTACATGGACTTAAGAAATGGCGACCTTATCGAATGGGAAGACACTTCAAGGTAAAAATGGATCATGATAGTCTTAAATACATTTTAGAACAACTATTATCTTTAGAAGAACAGAAAAAATGTATCACAAATATGTTCGGTTATGACATTGACATCATCTATAGAAAATGGAAGCAAAATTTAGTTGGAGATGCACTCTCAAGAAAGCACAAGGATGTCGAAGCATTGTTTTGTGCTATTTCTATTATCCAACCAGATTGGATAAACGAAGCAAGGGATGAATGGAAGAAGGATGAAAAAGTACGGTCACTTATTCAAAAGTTTCCACTTATTTAAACAATATCGCCAGAAATTGAAGAGGAAGGAAAAATCATATTGGAACCTGGAGCAGTCATAGAAACAAGAACCTGATAGCTACAAAATCGATCAATTTCAAAGTATCTCATGGAGTGGAAGAACTTACTCGCTGAAGATTCCACATGGGAGGACAATAATTTTATACAGAAGCATCAAGAACTACTCAAGC
>APFE031740975.1:93103-117564 GCA_000404065.3 Pinus taeda | reverse complement strand
TGTAACCTTTGAAATGGGGGAGAGTTTTTTTTATAAGTTTCCAGACTGGGGTGCACTGTCTGTCAGCAATTGGTTCCAAAAGGATGTTGGAGTTGGGCCCGTTCAGGTATTTGCCTTTGATTACTTCTGTCCACCAGGCGCCTTTTCCATTGAGGATTCTCCAAATCAGCTTAAAACCCATGGCCATGTTGGCTAGTCTTGGAATTCTTATTCCAAGCCCTCCTTTTTCAAATGGTAAGATGACCTGGTCCCATTTTACAAGGCTGAACTTTTTGGAGTCCTGCCTTCCTCCCTGCCACAAGAAGCTCCTGATAATTAATTCCATGTGCTTATGAGTGCTGGGCGGGGCGAGAGTGATTGCGAACTGATATATGGGAAGAGCTGAGAGAATGGCTTTTATGAGAGTTGTTCTTCCAGCCAGGTTGAGCCAGGACATTCCCCAACTTTGAAGTTTCCCTCTCAGCTTCTCGATGAGTTTCACCCAAATTTCTGTTTTGACCGATTCCTTTGCTAAAGGCAATCCCAGGTATATGAAATGGCTCCAATTCCTTTGAGCAGGGATGTCCAAGATTGAGGAAATTCTCTGAATAATATGCCTGGGGACGTTCCAGGTTTATATCATGCACTTGTCGTTATTGAGCTTTCCTCCAGACACTTGGAGAAAGAGTTCCAACGTTTTCTTGAACCTTCTTGCCATGAGACTGGATGCTCCTCCAATTAGGAGGGTGTCATCAACGAAAAGAGAGTGGTTTATCCCCTTGGTTCCACGCATTATGCTGATGCCTGTGATTTCTTTTTGCCTACGCAGATTTTCCAGATGTATGCTTAGCGTTTCGGCCATAATGATGTAGAGAAATGGGGAGAGAGGGCAGCCTTGTCTCAGCCCCCTTGAGCTTCTAAAGAAGTTGCTTGGTCTGCCGTTAATCAGAGAGACTGTCAAAGGCAAGGAAATACACTCCATGATCTCGCTGATGAAGGTGTTGGATACCTCGAATTTCTCAAGGGCTGCCTTAAGGAATTGATGGTTGACTCTATCAAACGCGTTAGCCATGTCTAATTTGATAATCATACCCTTTTCCTTTCTATTTATACTGCTGTGAATTGCCTCTTGGATAAGGATTACATTATCCGTAATTTGCCTTCTGGGGACGAAGCCTCCTTGATTCTCAGAGATGAGGGAGGGGAGGAGCTTTTTTAGCCTGTTGGCTAGGATTTTGGTGATGATTTTATAGTAGACATTGCACAGGGATATTGGGCGGAATCGGTCGAAGGATTGGGGGTTGGGATCCTTGGGGATAAGAGCTAAGTGTGAAGATTTAGTGTTGTTCCCCATTTTGCACTTAGAGAAGAAATTCTTTACCATTCTAATGAAGTCTTTCTTGATGGTTTCCCAATGATTTCTGTAGAATGCTACTGTGAACCCGTCTGGACCCGGTGCCTTGTCCTGCGCCATGCTGAAGATCGACCACTCAATTTCCTCTGTCGTGACCCCTTGGTCCAGCTCGTTGTTTTGATCTTCTGAGATTTTATTTAAAATTATGCTGAGGAAATCCTCATGATCATTGGGCTGAGAGTCTACGGAAAGGAGGGCGCTGAAGTGTTTGGATGCAGCCTCTTTTATTTCCTCTTGATCTCTTAGCTCTCTTCCATCTATCATAATTATTTCTATGTGGTTCGCTGCCCGCCTGAGCTTTAGGCTGTTGTGAAAAAAAGAAGTGTTTTTATCTCTGGCTTTGAGCCAAAGGCAACGAGACTTTTGTCTCTGCTCTTCTTCTTCGATCCTATTCTGCTTGTACAAGTTTTTGTACATCTCATTCTCTTTGGCCTGGTCTTCTTCTGTATATTCGGCTCGTTCCTTTTCCTGGTTCCACCGCTCAAGCTGAGATTGGAGATCATTTCTTTTTTTACTTTCCTCTGCAGCATGGTTTCTTGCCCATCTTTTGATGACAGTCCTGAGGGATTTGAGCTTGGCTTCCCAAATGTAGTTGGGCGAGCCAATAATTTCTTTTGCCCACTGCTCCTTGACCAAGTTACGGAATTCTTCTTTACTGTCACAGGCCTTATTTTATTTAAAAGGAAGAGGCCCCATGTTCTTTCCTTTGTCTAAAGTCAGGGCCACTGGTTTATGATCTGAAATGTAACCTTGGATGATTTTGCTTTGGATGTTTGAAAATATTGCCACTGTTCTTTCTTGAACAAAAATTCGATCTAGTCTCTCCTTTATATTGTTGTTACCAGTTCTTTTATTGCTCCAGGTGAATCTCCCATTATGCGGAGGAATATCCACTAGACTATGGGTTTGGATTATTGCTTCTATTGAATCTCTTGAAGGATCAGCATAGTAGTTTCTTCCCAATTTCTCATCAGAATTCCTTATAAGTTTTAGGTCCCCTCCAAGGAAAATATTCCTTCCTGAGCTGTTATGAGGTCTGATGTTATTGATTCCCAGCATGAAGCTTTGTCCATGTAATGGTTGGGAGCGTATATGTTGTAGATAGAGTATTCCTCTTTTGAGGCTTTATTATGGATGTCTGTTCTTAACCACCAGCTGTAAGACTTTTGCTCTTTGAGTTCCCATTTGTTTTTATCCCATAGTGTTCCTATACCTCCTGAGGCGCTAGCTGCACTTGTTGCTACGCCTGCATATCTTTTGCTTCTTTTTATGTGGTTTTGGAATTCATGTTCCGTGATTTTGGTCTCCTGAAGTAGGGGAAGGTCTGGTTGTTCAGATTTGAGAAGATCTCGGACTGCATTTGCTTTTAGGGAGGAGCCCATCCCCCTACAATTCCAGGAGACCAAAATCATCATTTACCTTGTTTGTTATATGCCCCGCTTTTCTCCTTCATTTTTTCTCCACTTCCTTTTGATTTATCTAGGAATGTGTCCATTGGTTGTTGCATTCCGGTGGCCATTTCTTTTGCTGCGTTTTCATCTCTGATCTCTTTGTTGGACTTTCTACCCACTTTCCTGGGGGGATCTGTGGAGAGGTTATTTTCCTTTGTTTTATTTCGGGTTAAGATTCTCTCCACTGTTGGGGGGGGAGAGGGCTGGGGGAGGGAGATAGGGGAGGAGATAACGATGGCGGTACCTCTAGGGGAAGGGGGAGGGATGGAGGGTCCTCTGCGAACAGGGTTTCAAAGGGGTTGGAGGAGGAGGGGAAAGAAGGGACAGGGCCAAAGGGGTGGGAAGGTAGGGAGGGGTTTTCTGGGGGGACTTTTGAGCTTGGACCTGGAGGGGGGTTTGGTTTTTTATTTTTGACTTGCTCCCAAGCTCCCTCGGAGGTTTCGATATTGCCTTCAGGAACATTTGTTTTAGATTTGCTACATCTATTAGCGAAATGCCCATATTCATGACATACCTTGCACTTGAAGGGTAACTGCTCGTAGTCCACTTGCTGAATGTGCGTCCACTGGTCAACTTTCAGTTTGATTGCTTCCGGAAGTCCTTTCCCCAGATCTACTTCAACACAGATTCTCGCGCATGCATGCATGTTCTCCTTTGGTTCAGATCTGTCAATGTATTTGCCGACTGCGTTTCCTATGGCTTTGACTGACTCATCCCCCCAGCAGTGAAGCGGCAAGTGGGGCAGGCGGACCCAGACGGGGACAGCATTGAGGACGTCCATTTCTGGGTCGAAGTCTGGGGTCCATTTGTTTAAATAGAGTCCACGGGAATCCATGAAATAGGGGTCGTTTCTGAAGATAAGGTTCCTATCCTCCATTGAGTCGAAAAGAAAGGTGTAAAATCCTCTGCCACAAAACCTGATTGCTATTTTCCCTTGCACCATCGAGTTCCAGTTTCGCTCGACCCATCTCTGGACTGATCTTGGGGAGGGCCACAGTCCCGTGAACTGACCGACCAGGCCTCTTTCTACTAACGAGATTGCTGCTCTCCTCAGAAGGGAAGGAGGTAGAGATACTTCTGGTATTTCATCTAATTTGTTGATGAACTTGGATGCTGTAGGTCGTATTTTTCCCGCTGCGCTCTCAGGAATGAGAGGCGAAAATTTTCTCAAAGTCTTCTGGGTCCTGAGGCGGGGGATCCATTTCTGCCATTGGGGAGTCAGATCTCTGGTAGAGTCTCGCGAGGACAACCGGGGAGAGGCCCCGGTGCTGGGGGAGGGCAGGAGGCCCAGGAGCTAAGAAGGGGAGGTCAGCAGAGGGAGGGCGCGGGCCTAGCAGTAGCACTGCCAGGCGCAGGGACGCAGAGGCGATGTCAGGGATCCTAGGGCGCGCGCAGCTCTGATCGCCAGTCTGCCATAGAGAGCTCTCAGGTTCATAAGTATGTACAATATTACAAGACTAACCATAGCCAATTCAAAATTATGAATCCTATTATTATAGGACCCTAATTGTGGCTCCACATGGGGATGGCATTTCCTAGTGAAATGTCAAGAACTTTAAGATCGGTAGCCTTTTGAAAGTTTGACTGTGGTTGCCTTGTAACTATTCCTATGTGATATGATTTATTCATACATATGATGGTACACCTTTCAAAGCCCAGGGCCTTCTCTTCGGGCTTCAACCTCAAAATATTACCATCAAATCCAATCTAAACTTTGCAATGTTATATACAATGAGAAAAGTAAACAAATGAACTAACGTTAATCTGTGGACAAGTAATGCTTCAGCATTCCACCATGTTATCACTCTAAAATTTCCCTAGAGTTGTTATCTTGTGTCAAAAGAAATATTAGAGGTAGCCACAAACCTACTTTTGAGATTAGGCTCTAGCCTTCCTAATGCTCAGAGAGGCCTCTCTCTTTATGATTGAACTTTGATGAGTTAATTGATTTTAGGCTAGTTATTTATGCTCTAATTGGGTTTTGATTTTGATTTGGTGGTGGAATTACTGACTTAGATGGATAGAGGGATGTCCTTTACCATTAGGCTATGGGGTCAAGTGTCAAGAAAACATAACTAAATCAAGTTCTAAAGATAGTGTTTACAGGGCAAGGTAGCTGAGTAAATTTAGATCTTCTAGGCTAGAGAGTGAAGTGGTTTTCAATCGGGGTCAAGGAGCAGTTAAAGGTTCCTCAAACCGGATAATGAAGGAAATGGTAGAGGTCAATCGAAACTAGGGAGCAATGAAGGATTCCCTACTCTGGATATCAAAAGAAAACAATAAAATGATTAACTGTTCAAGACATAGTGTACTTAAACAAATTCTGTAATAATGTTCCAGTTATTTCATTCAATTTAGATAACATGCAAGTATCTGAAACACTTAAGAAGATAAAAAATTGACAAACAGAAAATACTTCACTGAAGTAGCCCAACACATGAATCCTATAATGCAATGTCTTTATTACTCATTCTAGTCTGCTGACTTGAAAAAATGGTACAATGAACCCTTAGGTTTCGGATTAATACAACTATAGAAATGTCAAGCAATCCACCTTCTATACTTCGAATTATGAAGTATTTATACAAAAACTTATTACAAAATATCCCAAATTGTTTTGGGAAGTATTCAAGGAAACATAAAAATATTCATGTAAGAAGATAGAGACAGATATGTAACTGTTGTAAGTTATGCCTATTTATTTGGCTCTGTTGTCAGATATTTTGCTGCTTTTTCTCCTTTGCTGTTGCTTTATGCTGGCTATCTTTTTACTTTTCCCTTTAACTAATACTCTTCCATCTGATACTCTTTGACTAAGCTGACCTGCTGCTTTTCTTTCACTGCTCTATATTCACTTTTACCTTGGATTTTCACAGTAAATCGTTTAATTTTTCCCAAGTCTCTGCATTTGGTAATTTAATATTTACCATTCTTCTCTAGACTTCATCAACTTCTATGTATTTTTCAAAGTTAGGCCTGTTTACAAAAAGATGTTTTACCTCATGCTAGAGGTAAAAGAGGTTCTCAAAAGTCTGGCACATAACCTTTCCTACAGGCATCCCTTTCATAGAGGAACTATTGGCTTGTTCCCTTGCCACTTATTTGATTATCCTATTATAGTCTTCACGTGGCATTAACTTGTCATTGATTACCAATGGATTTGGCAGACCTTTCTACCTCAAAGCATCAAATTTAACCATGAACTTGCCTATAGCCAACTCCATGGTTTGGCATTTGTCCTCAAGCTGCATCATTAAGTTCCTCTTGGTGAGTACTTTCTTCACCTCTAGTATAGTGCCAGTCTTGTCAGCTATGTCAAGTTCCTGTAATTCATATTTATTCTTTGAGTTAAGGAACTGGATTATTCTTGAGGCTTCTTCTAGCATATTTCCAAGTTCGACCTTAACTCTTTGAATTGCTTAAGTAGCCTCTTTGACTAAATCATTTTATTCAAACATAACTTGTATAGATGGCCAAATATAATTGAGAGAGTCAATGATATTAGTCCATAGCTGTGCTTTTGACTGGGCAAGTGGCTCCTTCAATGTTAATTATTTTTCCAAGTTCTTTATCCTCTCAGTCAACCTGTTTGACTTTTGTACTTCATTTTTATGCATAATTTGAGCCAATTTCTTTTCATCCTCTAGAATTATTATCTATTCTTTAAGTCTATTTATTTCAGTAGTTTGAATGGACATGTCCTCCATGGCTTTGACCAGTTTACTTGCCTCATCACTTGGATGAGCTCATGTTGTTGTTGATCATGTTGTTGATGTAGTTACTATTGCAGCTGGAAGTGTTGTAGCTAGTGGAGTTGTTGGGGCCAATGAAGCTTCCAAAGTTGAAGGAATTGTTGTAGTACCTGTAGGGAAAGAAGTGGAAGTAGATGTCTCAAGGCTGGCTTGTTTCAACTATATTAACTCATCCAATTCCTTCTCCATTTCTTTCAATTGAGCGTTTAATTGAAGAATGAGATCCATCATTTCCTCCTACTGGGTTTGGCTCTCTAGGACCTCCTTGGTTTGTGGATGTTCAGAATGAGGCAACTTCAGTTGCTTCTTTAAAGCAACAATATCCTCATTTTTCTTCTTTATATGTTTTTCCGTTGCCTTGATGTCACTTGGCATATATCCAATCTCAATCACCAAGTCTTCCTGTGACCCGATTCTGTTATCCTTGGCCTGTGAGGATGCCTTTTCTAGCTTAAAATGTGTTGTGATGTTGTCCAGAGAGCTTTGAAGTTTTTGCACAGTCATTGCTTTGTTAGTCATTGTGGAGTAAATCATTTCACCTACCTATTTATGGAATTCAATTTGGTCAATAGGGTGAACATACCTAGCCAAAACTTCAAACTTTGTCTTCCTGTAGTCTGCTAACGATCTGGGTTGCTAGACTATAGGCTGCGTAAAGGTATTTTCCATTTTACTAGTTTTAATGTCAAAGGCTGACATTAATCTATTATGATTGGCAGGTGTCTGTTTGAAGTACTGGGCATATGTTTAAGCCTTTAATGCCTCATTCCTCAACTTGATTTCTTTGTACTTCTCTTTTATATCTTTCTCTTTATCCACTGGTTTACTAGATGAAGAGACTTCAATGTTAAGCTGTTTTTCAATAATTTGAGTGTTTCACGTAGAAGGTTGATGAGTTTCCTTTGAAACTGCTGGACCTTTACTCTTTCCAACCATTGTGTCAGTATAAGTGATTTCAACTACTCAATGGTGTCTTCTTGCTCAGTTACAGGATTAAGCTTGGGTTTCTTCCTGTAACTAATTTCAAACCTGTCATCTGTAGTATCCATTCCAGAGCTAGAACCTTCTTCCTTGTTTTTTTTACATTTCTGTCCTGCATGGCTAGAGTTTGTAGAATGGGACTAATACCCATCTATTCCTGTAGGGCTGGAACCTGCAGAAAGGAACTAGTATCAGTCTCCTTTTCCATATCTATTAAGGTATTTTCCACATCTATTAAAGTATTCTCCAACCACTCTGACTGGTTGGCATATCTTTCAATATCTAGCCTGGGCGCATGTATGAAAGGACTTAACTTGAATTTGAGCCTTAGTTTGTTTATGAATCCATTAGGGTCACACTACCACATAAAACTGCTTTTGAAGTTCATTTGCTGTAAGACTTTCTGTACTTCTTGTCCAGCTTCCCTATTATTACAAATAAAAGGGCCCAATTGTTTTTTGATCTTAAACTGAGTTTTATTCCTAGCTGAAATAAAATTGACCTCATTTGAGTTTATGATATGCTTGAAATACTCAAATTAAAATAGCCTCATGGGGAGGTATTTAGGTAGATTGTAGGTAGTGAGCTGGCATCCATATATCCTAATTTCTGTGTGGTCCTGGTATAGATACTAGTCTCCCACTCTACTGTTTTTAGACAACTGTAAAACTCTCTTAATATCATCATTGATCCTGGGTTGATAACTACTGGTTAGCATGTTTACAACTGGATGAACAAATGAATCAATGAACTCTTTATAACTAAAAATAGTGGAATATCTTTGGATCAATTCTGTCCAAAAGATGACGGATCTTGGATAGCCCTTAGTGTCTAACTTTTAGATGCTAACTCAAAACTTGTTTGACTACAAATATAGGAACATGTGAAACAATACTGATGAGTATTTGAATACTCTCTCATTTGGAAATATGATAAACTGTTCATGGATTATGTTTGCCAAGAACTGAGCAAAGTTGTAAACTATAACTGGAGGCTTGCTTGGGCAAAAAATAGAAAGGAAAGCAAATATAACCTCACCCACATGCTCATCAATGGTGTATCCTAGAATACAAGAGAGCATGGTTATAATTTGTTTGTCTCTCTTAGAGAAAATGGTGGCAACACATGGAGGACTATTTGTAGGAGTATGAGACTCTTCTATGATGAAAGTCTGAAAGATTTGAGCTTTCTTAGGAAGTTCAAGATTTGTGTGGAGTTCAAGTAAGGCTTCAATGGAAAGTGGGGTCTCATTTGGGCTTGGCTGGATCTACAACATTTTATTTATTGACTCTGCAATAATGGTGAATAAAACCTGTTGGTCAGGGGAGACTATTGCTCTTTGACTTAGGACATAGCAAGCTTGGCATAAGTGGAGGATTTCTGGGAATATGTGTACCTGTGGGAACAAGTATTTGGGAAAATTTGATTCCCATAGGTGAATGCCATCATTAGGTGTCTAGGGGAAACAGTGTCTTTAATTTAAAATTCTTTGTCAGCCAATGGGAGGTGGTTAATATACAGGTGAGGCTTTGCAGGGGTCTTAGATCCAGAGTGCATTGAGAAGCCATAATTTGGTTTATTCAACTAAATTACTTTTTCTGTGGCTTTAGGAGTAAGGTCAGAAGCTCTGGAACAGTGAGGAGGGTAATTACAGTCTATAGAAAGGGGATTTTGGATGCACAGTAAGGTTTTCTTCAGTCTAGCAAGGTTTTTTAATTAATTTAATTAATTAACCTTTTAATAATTACTGTGCATAGCTTAAATTACAGGGTCATTCTGGTTCTTTCAAGAATACCTGGAAATTGACGATTTCGTGTGCGTACAAGGTTCTGTGGTAGCAATAGAGGTTTTTAAGGCTTCAATTGTCTATTTGCTGCTTCAATTTGGTGTTTGCAACGTCTTCTAGTTGCAAAAGGTGGTTAAAATGGTTGAGCCAGAGGTTCAAGGTTTTAGAATTGGTTAATAGAGGTTTTTGCAGCGAAAATGAGTGAAAAGAGTAAAAGGGGGCTTTTTTGGCCTTTTGACCAACAATGGTTAGATTTTGGCGCAAGAATTAGTAAATGAACAATGGGTAGTTTTCTTTTACGCGGAGAGGCGGTTTTATGCCATATTAGACCACTTTTGGATGGAGGGCATATTTTTCGTGAGCACGCGATATAACTTGGTGCCGCCACGTAGCGGAAACAGTGCTCGTCCAAAACCATGAATCTCGCGTACTTTTGGACCTTTAACTATCAAATGATGAAACTACGTGATATAGATATGCATCGTTAGATCTGGAGGTGGCAGATCAGAGGGCTATCGCGTGGAAAAGTTGCACGTAAAGGGTTGGGATGTGGTTGGCGGAGCCCAGGGCTTAATTATAATAAAATGTAATTAATTGAACAGTAATCACGGGATTTTAATATAAGCAATGGGTTAATAAAAGGTGGGGACCATGGGTTATATGGTGGAGGTTTTAACTATACACCAAGGTTTGGTGAGTTAAAAGGGTGTCGGGGTATTATAACACAAGGGACTTTAAATACATAAAGTGGGGGTATAGTTTAGAAAATAACTTAGGATAAAGGGGTTTAGTGGGTTGTTAGGGGGAAAAAGGGGAATTAATAAGGGGGGAATGCATTATTTGTGATGGGAACGGTTTTCACACTTGGGAAAGGGGTTTTGGGAAGGGGGAATGATTTTAAAGGGTAATGTCTAGGGAAAAGTGTGAAACAAAGGAAAAAAAGGTCAAAATGAAGGGAAAGGGTTTTTACATGGGAAATGAAGAAGGAAGGGGTGCTTTGGAACCAAGAAGGGGATAACATTAGGGGATGAAAATCAATGAAGGGACAATGAGGGGAAATTAATAAATTAAGTATGTGGGGGTCTAGTGAGATGTGGGGGGATTAGTGAATAAGCTTCAACGAATGTCCTTTCTCTTTGACAATTCCTCCTGCACATGAAACATAGATTTAAGCATGATGAAGGTGCTTTTGACTTAGCAACCTTCTGCACTTCCAAAATTTCTTCTACCTACCCTTTATTTACCTTAGCATTTTCTCTTCATTCATTGGGTGCATTTGAGCTTGCTGACCCTTTATTTCTTTTTCTTTGACAAGTAAACTATCTAATTCTAACCTTATAACTTCCAATGGCTCAAATTAACTAATGAGCTCATTATTATTCTCTACCTAACTACTAATCTGCCAAGATTAAAAAGTCTGGCTAGAGCTTTATTCTCTATCTATTAACATGAAATTTAAAGCATGAATGAATCAAGTTTAAACTATTTGACCATCATGGATTGTGGAATTTTATTGACAAGCTGCACATAATCTTATTTTGCTAAGTAAAAATAAAAAGTAGTGTCATTTGAATTTGCACACACTTTCATGAATCTTATTCTTATCCTCTTTTGGGGTAATATTTTTTACTTTTTTTATCCTTTTCTTCTTTTAGTCCTTTGATTATTCTTTTAGCGAATACCCTTTTACATTTTTTATTTTTAATATGGGAAAACATTTTGATAGAAAAGAAAAAGTATGTACAATTTAAGACAAAACCATAGCCAATTCAAAATTGTGAATCCTATTATTATAGGACCCTAACAACTTGCTGGCTCTGTTATCAATACCTGTACTCATCTTCTAACTTAAAGGCTCGCAAGAAAAGAAATGTTGTTGGAAGGGGTGTCCAAAAATAATTATATTATAATAGTTTTTATTGTATTTTATTAATTAGTAAAATGTTATTATTAATAGTTATTATTTTTTAAATTATATAAAACAATACTGTGTTATAATATTTTTATTATGTTATTAATTAAAAAAATGTTTTTTTATTAGATTATAAATTAGTTATATATAACATAATAAGTAGTTTCTTTATTGATGTAGCTTCTCATAAGGGAAATTAGACCAATTATGGTGAAGGTGCTGTATACATTTTTTTATATTTTAAAATGAGCAAAAATAATTCTATTGCTGTGAGCATCCCTACACCAAGAAGAGTGTCTAGAACTATTGTCAAAACCATTACATACTATCTCTTAGGTACTATTGACATACCATAGTTGTAAATCATATAAGCATATAAAATAAAGTTCTTTCATCATAAAATAAAGTTTTTTCATCGATCACTAGAGGATGTTTTTGGGACCAAATCTTGCGTTCTTAGACATGTTGGAGAGTGATGTCCACATTGAAGGTTCCTTTCAATGTGGACCAACCAAGCATCCAAGTTGACAAGGCAAGAGTGTTAGTGTCTTTGAATCTGCTGGATGTCATTAAGGCATGCTATAATTTCATTGTGGTCCTCATGTTTCATTTTGATGATGCATCTCAACAGAGTCTTCATTTTCCAAGGACGGGTAATGGAATGAAGATATTCAATCATATGCCCCCTAGTATGCTCAGGGTCGAAGACCGAGCTAAAGACTTAAACTTGAATTTTAGAGTCTTAATGGGCTTTGTTATAGACATTTTTGGGCACTACAAATCCAATCATACATTTCCATAAACCAAGGGCTCCTAAGTCCCTAAAAGTGTTGCTTCACACCCTAAAGAAACAAGGTCAGCTGATTACATCTTCTCCCAGAAGTTCTCCACAGAAAACTGCTCATAATTGGTCAAAACTGGACCATACAGACTGCTCAGTTCTAGGGGTGCAATGCATCTCACCTGCTCAGTGAAAAAAGTGCGATGCATACTGGAAAGCCCTTCTGTAGGGTACGATGAGCGAGATTGGACAAATGGCAGAGACAGTTTGCAAGGTGGATGATCATGGAATCTTCCAGAAGCTTCTCCTATGACACTTACCTCTTTGAATTCACCCAGGGATGAGTAAGAGATCATGAATCTCCAAGTGGAACCAAGAACTATTAGAAAGAGGACACTAATAAAAAACCCAGCAGCTAACTCACCCCCCTGCAAACATCTATATATGGATCCCTCATCACAGAGATCCAGGGGCTAGAATCTTATATTTGTAAGGAAGTGTTGTTGGTTTCTTGGTGAAACATCATAGTGTTGGGTGATCTAAGCTTTTCATGAGGTGAAGAAGGGCTTTCATGCTGGGAGGATGAAGCTGGGTCAGATCAATAGGTTGTAATCCTCTTTGCTATTCTTTATATCAATAAAGCTATTCAAGTTTTCCTCCACATTCTTGTATGTTTGATGATATATGCATTTGTGTGGTCAATATATATCTAGTCCTATATTGTTTATGATTGTAGATCCATGTACAGTGTTATGTTGCTTTGACTGTATAGGTGCTTTCTGAAGCAAGGAAGGAAGCGACAAAGATCTGTCAGAAGGGAGGGAATCAAGCAAGGGACCAAGTGCAATATTGAGGTTGGTACTCTACTTCTCTCCTATCTACTTCTCATAAAGGAAAACAAGGATAACTTTAGTGTGTTTGTTTCTAAGATAGCTACCCGTCTTAGTGGGACTAGCAACTCCGAGTGGACACTAGATTTCCCGATAACAGGCTTGTTGTTCAGTTGCTGTCAAGGCTTAAGATGTTGGATTTCTTCTTACACTTCAGGAAGGGTGATTAAAAGATAAATCTCAATAGCTGAATGAGCTTGGGACAAGGCTCTATGTCTTCTCGAGGAACAATGGCCCCCATGCCTGCACCTGGGGTGCATTCTATGCCTTAGCATTATGCCCAAAAAGGACCAAAACCCTACATTAGGGACTTATAGAGAGGGGTGTAGGATAGTGGATAGACTAGATGCAACTCGGAGAAGGGTGGGAAAAAGGGGAATGAACAAAGACTAAACTAACCAGAAGGGTAGATAGAAAAAAAAAAACTTAATTAAGGGAAGCAAAGATAGACAATTTTGGTGAAGGAGAGAGCTAGAGGGATAAAAAAATCATTAATAACAATAAATAGTTCAACCTCAATGGTGTAACTCAGAATCCTAGGTTTCAGAATCAGAAACACAAAAATAAACAAAAATTACCAGCTAGAGGTGATAACCATTGATCCAAAGATAAAAAATAGGCTCAAAACTGAAAGTACTCAGAACCTCCCGAAATTTGAGCCATGTTGTAGTGTTTGTCATCCTCACTCCAAAGGCGTTTGAATCACCTCAATCCAACATCGTATGAAGAAGTTATGACGTTCTAAAGTTTTGGCCAAACAACTAAAAAGTCAACAACATGGTTGACTAGGCAATTCATACATCTGACCTCATCAACTGACTATGTAGGGTATGGTTGGAAGCAAACCAATCAAGTCTTAACACGTGGCATGTTTGTACGGGTAGAAATTGGCATGTTTTGATTGTTTCGTATAGTTTTTAGGTGGCCCAATCAAATGTTTCCACATGGCCCTATTAGAGGGCGCCACGTGGCCCTCTATGTTTGGTCAAATTTTTTATATGTAGGCCTGAAGGCCTTGGTGGAGTTTGACCCCCAAAATCACCACATAACAACTCCTCCCTCTACCATCACACCATAGGTGGGTTCTTAACCAATATAGGCTATGGGTTATATTTGAATTCAATATAGTTTGGCATTTGGGACGAGGGGCAAGGCAGAGAGCCCCAACCCCAAGTTACATGTTGACGCATATGTTCAAGCGTAGGGTGGAAGGGAGTGGGGCTAGGTGTTACCCATTACCCCTGGTCATAACATGGTGCATAGGACCATGACAAAGTGAATTTGGAGGGGGCGGGGACTCAGCCCTAGGCCCGGGTCCCATGGGAGGTCATACAACCATGGTGGGAGGCTCAGTGGTGAGGGAGGGCAGATAAGCCCAGTCCACAGTCACAATGTTGTACCATAACCAATGACCATAGCCCAACTGAAAAGGATCCAGAACCGGTGGGGGTGGACAACGGGCCCTAGCCCCCAATCTTATGCGCTCCATGTGACCCTAATTTTGCGCATAGGGGTTATTGGTGAAATTGAATAGGTAACAATTTTCACCTTTTCGGTGGGGATCACACTGGTCCCGAGCGAAATTGTCTCTTGGAGGACTGTATAAAGGGAAAATTTGCATGACAGTTAGAAATATTTGTTAATTTGTAGGACATATAACAGAGATTGGCTTGGAAAAGCATATATTGCTCAATTTCTAACCTTTTTGATCTCAAGAAGAGCCTAGATGGGGGTTCCTGAGTGCCCTGGACTCAATGGCAGCCTCGATTTTCTAATTTGAGAACTTTATAATGGATGTTTTGCATAATCAAGTCTTTTAGTGTTAGAGGCAGAGTCATTTGTGAAGAAGTTTGGAGGCATTTTTTAGAATGGAGAGAGTCTAGTTAGAGTTTTTCCAACCTTCTAGTTTCATCTACAACAACTGTTACTTTTATATAACAAATTTTTTTATTCTTTTCTAAATATACTAATGAGAGAATCCCTTGTCAACTCTTCATTATGTAGGAGTTTCATGTTTATGATTTTGATTTTTGATGGAATATGTTGATGGTGCTAGACCCGCCAACATGTCCAGGGATATTCCTAGTAAGAAGTCCCAATTAGACCTCAGACCGATTGGTGTAAGAGTCCTAGCAGTGGGTCGTACGGTAATGAATTGACCGTGATCTCACACAAAGGAAAGTAAGATATCTTTGTTGGTAGCAAGGGTATGATCGTTGTAGTGAGCCAAGGAAGATGCATGAGAGGTTCTAACACATGGGGGTTGATATGAGTGCACTCCTTGGAAACATGTGATAGCATGGAGTTAAGAAGGGAACACATGAGCAAAGATGCATCACAACGTGGAAGGCAAGTTAGTTAGAAATCCAAAGTGATGGTTAAACCAACAACATGTTTCATAAATATTCAAACATACATACACAGATAGCTATACATGCATGCGTAAGAAAACCAATACATATATCATTTAGAGTAAACCAGATAGTTTGAATACAATACAACATATGCATGAAACATGTTGGCTCTTGTTATATTAAGAAGTGTAAGTTCGAATCATACAATACATCCATGTCCAACCACTAGTTCCGAAAGTGGAATGTTACATCCACAATCGCCTACTCCTCCAAAGAGATGTACAAGCTCTGCGTAGTGGAGAAGCCAAGGCTCATTACAATATTGTCCAAGATTTCTCTAGATACTCCTATTGGAAGCTTGGCTGACCAAAATCCTTTACAGTGAGTTATGAGGGACTATTTATATCAAAGGGTGGGGTGACCCTTGACATTCTCCTTTGTGACAGTCCAACTACCCTCATGAATCTTCACCTACTCTATGACTCTTACATCCAATTATCGACACTTGAACTTACACTTGACAAGACATTACATTACAATGCACATGTACCCATGTGAGAAAAAAATGGCTTGAGCAAGCCATGTTAGACATCACTATGACTTAGACAACCATGGAAGTCGAACTCTTCAACATCCTCGCGATGATCAACAATAGCATAAGATGCCAAGATCGGTAGTCCGCGATGGTGTCTATGTGTTCCAAGGTGACATGTTTCTGGAACCTGAATCTTGCCTCCATAGCATCTGGGTACACTGCCCAGGCTCCTTTGTCCAACTCATCTAAAAGCATGTGCATCATTGTCTTCAATGTGTCTGGACCAGCAATATACTTATGCATGATGTCTGCATTGATGGGCAAGTCTATACTAGTGGCAATGCGCATCAACTCATCAAAGTATGAGTCAAACTCTAGTTGGACTTGTGCCTTTGTCTTTATCTGGGTTAGATTCCCAATAGATGGGATTACATGTGCATGCACCACAACTTCCATACTTTTGAACACACATGCATGGGAAGCTTATATACTAGTGATGAGCTTCGGGAGATCTTCATAGTTCTGAATCTGACTCCGGATACATGCCTTCAACTTGACCACTCTCGCCTTCATCATTTTAGGCAAGTGAAATGGGGCTCCCTTGTATCTCATCATCCATGTTTGCATGTAATCAACAATGTTACACTGAAATTTGTCACCTTGACTATCTGCAGTCTATATGGCCTCATCAATAGTCACATTGTCCTCTTTGTCAAGCCCCATACCTCTGCTCTTCATGTCAAAACTTCAAAGAGAGAGAAAGTCACTTGAAAACATGTTTATCTCTGGGTACGCAGGTTTTCTCTACCTTGCCTGCGTGTACGCACTCCAAATACACTATACCTGCGTACTTATACGCTCTGTAAGCTAAAGGTTGGGTGCGTACCCCTGTAAAGGTCAAAAGGCGCGAGTTTCGTCTTAAAAAAGTTACTTGTGGTCACTTCTAGAGCTTTCTAGAAGAGTGTTTGGCGTGTATTGAGCGCCTCCAGATGGTTCATGCATCCCTATGATAGAGGAACTTATCCCATCAAGAGAGGAGCTACCCCATCCAAAAGAGGGAGTATCCCATTGATGTTGGAACTGAATAACTTCTTCTAGAATGCTATAAATACAGGCATTGGGCCAAGGGAGGGGAGGTTGAAAGCTGAACATTCCAAAGGGTAGATGCTGCTGGAATTAGGACTTCCATTGTAAGCTTGTGAGGAGAGATCACTATCCTTCCTTGTTGCCATAGTGGGAGTGGGTGAGCTTGTCAAAGTAGAGGAAATCTCTTGCTTGACCCTGGGAGGAGCTTGCACAACACCAAGGCTCAGGTTGTAATGGTTCCTTTGATTATTTAATACAAATAAGTCCATTCTTCTCAATGATTTGTTAACGAATTATTTCATGTATTCCTTGGTCAATATGATAAATATGCTTTGTTTTATGATGAATATTCAGATGCTATGTAATCGTTTGCTTTGTTAGTGTATGCAGGTCTGAAAGTGAAGGAGGAGCTCATCTGGATCAGCAAGGCTGGACTGCTACAACAAGCGTTGGACCTAAGGTAAGACCGAAAACATTTGAATTCTCATAGAATAATGTGTGTTTAGAGAAGGATTGCTCTTGTTTGGTTTGTTTGTCACTAGAGAGTCTTAGACTCCTAGGGAGGTTAGATTTGTCCGCAAATATAACTCTTTCCGCATGACAATAACTAAACAGCTCGTTTTTCCTTATAGAAACACTTTTGAAATACAAATGACGTAGACTTCACAAATTGCGGTTGAAAATATCAAACACAAACTGATCTAAGAATTTAGAAACCTTATACAAGTAGCTTAATGTTTCAATACACATTTTTTTATTACTTATTTTCTTAACAAAAGGAAGTGATAACCAAGCAACTTGATATTCCTTATAGAAACACTTTTGAAATACAAACGACATAGTCTTAGCAATTTGGGGTTGAAATTACCATAAACAAATTTATTTAAGAATTTACAAACCTTATACAAGTCGCTTAATGTAAACCCTGCAAAGCAATCAAAATCTAGAACAATCTTTGTTTCCTCTTATTAAAAAGACCATGCACATTGTAATAGTGGTCATGTAAGAGGTATATTAAATTATGAATGTAACTTTTGTTCCTCTCCCTTTCTTTTTTCACATATTTTACATCTTTTTAAAGATTTGATGTAACATATGCTAAAAAGGAAAAAGAGATGAAGAAATGTTACACCCGTACTTTAATTTGTTGGTTACATAACCACTCTTACATCCAAATGTTGTCTGTGGCCATTTTAAAATAAGGCAACAATTTTTTTTTTTTTATATTTGAAGTGTTTTACAAAATTTGACATATATTGAACTATGATTAAGTGTTTTAAATAAATTTCTAAATAAATAGGTAAATTTTGATTTGGTAATTGTGTTTACTCAATCTAGTTTTGTTAAGAATATCACGATGGTTAGTTGTGCAATAATTTTGATAATTTTGTTAAAAATAAAACTAAATGTTACATTTATTAGGGGTTGAGATTCACAACAAAAGTAAAATTCAGATATATATTTATTTATATTGAAAAGTTAAACGTGTATTCAATTATATAATTAGATAGTTTGATAACCTCAAATATAGTGTTTAACAATTTTAAACTTAATTTTCTTATATAATTAAGGTCAATTATGTTAATGTAGCGTGGAAAAGCTTTTCAATCCGATTTGAATATTTATGGAATTTGGGTCTATAATAAAGCGCTAACAAAAGCTGCTACTATAATTCTTTGACTTTAGATTTGTAGAAATCAAACATTATGTCTTGCCAATACCTACTACTCATCCACTGGAATTTTTATTTTCATTTTTCCCTAGGCTTTAGATTCCGAGAAAACCAGCATTTACATAATACTTGGACAACGCCTGCTCATCTGCTCCACAAGTGAGCATGGCCCCCACATCAGGCATTTTTGTAGGTATTTTTAGGATAGAAGTTGTATTTTTATCGTCTGCATGCCCGCCACACCCGTTCAAATGTATTAATTTAAATAGTTCAAATCCAAATGTATTAATTTAAATAGTTCAAATCTATTAGCTTAAATTATAATTGATTTAAATGTTTATATATTAATATAATATATTATTATTTTAATTATCTACGATTGAAAATATAAATGAAAAATATATATTTAAATATTTTATATTATTATTATTATATCTAAATATTAAATAAATGATAATATTTGATTATTAAAATTTTAAATTATATTGTTAAAGAATATTTCTGGAAAATATTTTATGATTGTGGATTTGTCCCATTAATGTATGATTAAGGTAACAACCATTAACGTATGGATGTAAGATTTGTTCTTCTCTTTTTTTTCATATGTTACATCCATTTAAAGATTGGATGTAACATATGCTAAAAAAAAAGAGACAAAGAAATGTTACATCCATACTTTAATTTATGGGATACATAACCACTGTTACATTTGGATGTTGTGTGTGGTCATTTTAATAGGCAACAAAGTGTGTTATATATTTGGATTGTTTTTTAAATTCAGCAACAAACAATCACTCTTTTATTATTTATTTATTTTTTAAAATTATGTCATAACTAAACAACTTGGTATTCCCTATAGAAACAATTTTGAAATACAAACTACATAATTTTTGGAGAATATAGTTGAAATTACGAGACACAAACTCAACTAAGAATTTAGAAACTTATGCAGGTCACTTAAGCGTTAGTACATGTGAAACCTTGCAAAATAGTCCACATATATAATAATCATTGTTTCTTGATAGGAAAACAACCACACATATCTCGAAGTAAGAGTGGTCATGTAACATGTAAATTAAAGTATGGATGTAACATTTATTCCTCTCCCTTTTTTTTTTAGCATATGTTACATCCATTTAAATATTAGATCTAACATACATTCCTCCCTCTTCCTTTTTTCACATACGTTACATCCATTTGAATGCTGGATGTAATTATGGTAAAAATGGAAATGATACAAAGAAATGTCACATCTACATAATCATTCTTACGTCCACATGTTGTGTATGGTCACTTACATCCATGTTGTGTGTGGCCATTTTAATATGAGACAACAAAGTGTGTTATATATTTGGACTCTTTTTTCACCCTAACAACAAATAATCTATTTTTTATTATGTATTCTTTTAAGAAAATGAGTCATAACAAAACAATTTGATATTCCTTATAAAAACCACTTTTTAAATACAAACAACATAATATTTCCAAAATGCAGTTGAAAATACAAAACAAAATTTCAACTAAGAATTTAGAAACTTATGAAGTCGTTTAATGGTTCAATATACGTGAAACCTTGCAAAATGGTCCAAGTATATAACAATCTTTGTTTCTTGATATTAAAATGACCACGCACATCTCCATGTAAGAGTGGTCATGTAACAGGTAAATTAAAGTATTAATCTAACATTTGTTCCTCTTTCTTTTTTTCATTAAAAATTGGATGTAACATATGCTAAAAAGGAAAAGGAGACAAAGAAATGTGACATCCATACTTTAATTTAGGGATTACATACCAACCCTTACATCCAGATGTTGTGTGTGGTCATTTTAATATGAAGCAACAAAATTGGACTATTTCTTTAACTGAACAACAAATAATCATTTTATTTATTTATTTATTATAACAAAATCATTTCATAACTAAACAACCTGATATTCCTTATAGAACAACTTTTGAAATAAAAACGAATTAATCTTTGTAAATTGTGGTTGAAACTACGAAACAAAAACTCAATTAAGAATTTATAAACTTATGCAAGTCTCTTAATGGTTTAATATATGTGAAACCTTGCAAAACAATCCAAATATATAACAATATTTGTTTCATGATATTAAAATGACCATGCAAATGTGGATGTAAGAGAGGTCACGTAATACATAAATTAAAGTATGGATGTAACATTTGTTCCTCTCTATTTCCTTTTTTTCATATGTTACATCCATTTATGGATTGGATGTAACATATGCTAAAAAGGAAAAAGAGACGAATAAATGTTACATCCACTTTAATTTATGGGTTACATAACCACTCTTATATCCAAATGTTGTGTGTGGTCATCTTGATATGAGGTAATCATTTTTTTATATATATTTAAACTGAACAGCAAATAATCAGTTTTTATTTTATTTTATTTTTTTAACAAAATCATGTCATATCTAAACAACTTAATATTCCTTATAGAAATACTATTGAAATACAACAACATAATCTTTGGTAATTGTGGTTGAAATTACCAAACATAAACTCAACTAATAATTTAGAAACTTATGCAAGTAGCTCAATGGTTCAATAAATGTGAAACATTGGAAACCAGTCCAAATATAGGAATCTTTGGTTCCTTACATTAAAAATCCCACACACATCTGGATGTGAGATTGGTCAAGTAACAAGGAAATCAAAATAGGGATGTAACATTTTTCCTCTCTCTTTCTTTTTTGACATATGCTACATCCATTTAAATATTAGATCTAACATATATAATTTCCCAGGATAATTTCCTGGGATATATATAGTTTTTTCTAGTATTGGACCATAAGAGCTCTAAGGAACACATATTCCTACCTAATCTTCAGTGGAAAATAAAAACAGTTACATGAAAAACAAAAGATCGAGAAATATCAAGCTATCACATTATTGGCATTTTAATAGTGAAACAACAAAGTGGAATAATATTGACAATGGTATGTGAATAAAGGGATCATGGCTCTAATAAAATAATGGTATGTGAATAAAGTGAGCATGTCTCAAAGAAACTAATTGCAGAGCAAAAACTTGTTTTACATTGTATTAAATATATATAGATATATTAATTATTCATTTAAGATATAAATATTATTTTAATGATATAATCAATTAGTTAAGATAATTTATGAACTAAATATCAAAGTACGATCTATTTTAATTGATTAAATATCTTGTATCTAAGTAATTAATAATTACATTTATCATGAATAATGTCGTCCAATATGTACAATACAAGTGGGATTTAAGTCTCTAAGTATCTTTCTTAATAAGGACATGTTATTGATATTCTTGTCTACAAATTCTTCATTAGCTTCTTTCAAAAATTTCATATCATATACAGTGAACTCCTCATAACCCTGGTAAAGTTGTACTAGGAAAGTTCAATTCTCAATTTCCATTATGAAAGTCCCGCAATAATAAATATTCCAAATTTAATGTTGAAAAACATCCCAAGATGTCACAAAAACTCACTAGAACATCAGTATCACTTCTTCAACAAATGAGGGATCCTTCTGTACATCCAAAACTACCAAACTAAATTGAACCACTACTCATTCTATGGACAAACTTCTATCTACCAAAATACATAAGTGATAATATCTTTAATAACTAGTCATATAAGAAAATCATCCAGATAATGTTCAGTTATTAGAAGATGACAATCCAATTTTAGAAATTCTTCATCATATAATTAACAAACAAAAAATAACAAAATTTTGTCTCACAAGAACATTGAAATCATGTTTGGATACTTTGGATAATACATAGGTAGCTACCTAAATCACATAGGTCCCAAAATTATCATAGAGTTCCCGGACAAATCACTCGAACAAATTTATTATTGTACTCCATTGGTCTCAATTTCATCTAGTTCAAAAATTTGAATTATTTCCTGCAGCTTGAGTTCATGTTGCTCATAATCACATCGAATTCATTGGCAATAACAAAATCCTTTCCTTAATATGTAATAGTGAGAGATAGATCTGTCGTAGAATAAATTTTTTAGTAGCAAAAGCCACAACCCAATATAAGAATAACAATGCTTGACTTCTCTCTTCATCAATATCCACACGCTGTAACAACTAATCTAGGCTCCCCTTAAAATATGACAACCGAAAGAACCACAGACACTATTAATAGTTGGCATTATGGAAATGAATGGGATGAAACCTATATTCCCATTCGAATTGACAATGAATCATTCCATGTCATTTATATAGAAGTCGAGAACTTAAATTGTAGTCTTCTTTTGAACTTGAAACATATCACATCAAAATTAGCCAAAACAAACCTGTAGGAACAATCGGCTTGACATCTCTTTTACATATCCCTCCCACCAACATGTGATGAAGTGACATCTTCTTCATGTATTTTCACACCCTCTATTACTGCGACCCATTGCATTTCCTCCATGCATAGGTCAAAAATGCAACCCATTGCATTTCCTCCATGCATAGGTCACAAAGGCTTACACGAAAGAAGAAATTGACCTCTTCCTAGAGTGTGGAGAAAGTTAATGTCATACAAACATAAAGTTCCAATGCAAAAATTATAATTGATTTTCGATTCCTAATGTTTGGAAGTCTTTCTTCAAGCAAATATTTTCTAAAAGTGATATCAAAGTCCTGACAGACTGTACTATTGGGTTGTGTTATATTCTTTCCACATAGTTAACAGGGGGTTTGAGGGGTACCTGTAACCCCACTTTATGGGGTCCGGGGAAGCGCCCCAAAAAATTTTGGTTTTTGGACCCTATGTTAGGTTGGGCGGACCCACCTATGGTTTTGTGCATGATTTTCGCACATGTTTTTTGGACGCGATGGTTTTCGGTCCATGGTATTGGATCGATGGTTTTTTGGTCCATGGTATTGGACGTGATGGTTTTTCGGTCCATGGTATTGGATGCTTCAACATGTATAAATATGTATTGTAACATTGAAAGGAACAAAATGAAAAATCAAGCTGGTATTCTCGGTTTTGAGATCCAGTGGGAAATCTCTGTGTATATGTGTTATATGTGTTATGCTGTCGCACTTTTATTTTTCCTGTGATTTAGAATTCGTATGCAGGTAATTTCTGTACGGGGTTAAAACCTACATTTGGTATCAGAGCGGTTTTGGCTTCAAGGGGACGCCTTTGTTGCTGAGGGGTTTCGCTCGGGCTTGTGGTAGACCCTGTTCAGTGGGAGATCTGCAAGATCGATTCTAGTGGTGAAAGAAGATGGTGAGCAGTGGAAAGATAGAGATTGTGAAGTTCAATGGTCGGAGTTTTGAGTTGTGGAAACTCAAGATGGAGGATCTGTTGGTGGATAAAGATCATTGGATCGCGGTAGATCTGGGTACTAAACCAACGGGAGTGACCGATGAAGAATGGAAGAAGTTGGATCGGAAGGCAAAGAGCATAATACGATTGTGTGTCTCAGATTCAGTATTGTTGAATGTATCAGGGGAAGCTACGGCGAAGGCTTTATGGGACAAGCTAGGGACTTTGTACCAATCTAAGTCTGTGGTGAATAAACTGTTCCTGTGGAAAAAGTTGTATAACCTAAGGATGAAAGATGGAGACTCGGTGATAGAGCATGTGAATGCATTTAATACTGTGGTAAGTCAGTTATTATCTGTTGATATTAAAATTTCAGATGAAGATAACTGCATGAGTTTGTTATGTTCTCTACCAAACTTGTGGGATAGTTGGTTATTGCAATAGGTAGCAATGCAACTGCTTTGCAGTTTGATGAAATAGTCTCAGCCTTGCTGACGGAGGACATGAGACGGAAAAATATGGACAACCAAAATGGTGATGCCTTGTCTGTACGAGGACGGTCCCAGAACAGAAAAAAAAAT
>APFE031740975.1:60134-88809 GCA_000404065.3 Pinus taeda | reverse complement strand
GGCAAAGAGGAAGCTCTGGTTAAACCAAAGGAAGTATGTCGAGACAATATTGCAGAGGTTTAATATGCAGGATAATAAACCGGTGAAGGTTCCTATTCCTGTAGGTGTGAGGTTATCTGTTGAACAGTGTCCCAAGACACAAGAAGAGGAAAAGGACATGTCCTGTGTTCCATATGCAAGTGCAGTCGGTAGCTTGATGTATGCCATGGTCTGTACTAGACCAGACATTGCACATGCAGTGGGAGTATTGAGCAGGTTTATGTCAACACCAGGGAAGGAGCACTGGACAGTAGTGAAGCGGGTTTTCAGGTATTTGCGTGGCACTAGTGATTATGGTTTGTGCTACCAAGGAAGACCAGGATTGGACAGAGTGTTGGATACTCATGGCTTTGTTGATGCAGACTGGGCTGGAGATCTGGATCAGAGAAGATCTACAAGTGGGTATGTGTTTAACCTATTTGGAGGTGCAGTCAGTTGGATGAGTAAGAAACAATCTGTAGTGGCACTATCAACTACAGAGGCAAAATACATGGCATCTACTCATGCAATGAAGGAAGCAGTTTGGTTGCAGAGATTGTTTTCAAGTATGGGGTTAGTGCACGGAGCTATAAGGATAGACTATGACAACCAAAGTGCAATTTTCTTGGCAAAGAACCCTACTTATCATTCAAAGACAAAGCACATTGATGTTCAGTATCACTTTGTTAGGGATATGATAGAAGACAAAAGGGTATTGCTGGTAAAGGTGGACACTTTGAATAATGTTGCAGATGCATTGACAAAATCTGTGAGCTCTGAGAAGTTCTCTTGGTGTAGAGAAACAATGGGTGTTTCAGGGCTGGAAAAATGACTAAGCTCTCCTGTGGTACCCTGTGGAAATAAAACAACAAGTGGGATATTATTGGGTTGTGTTATATTCTTTCCACATATTTAATAGGGGGTTTGAGGGGTACCCGTAACCCGACTTTATGGGGTCCGGGGTAGCGCCCCGGAAAATTTTGGTTTTGGACCCTATGTTAGGTTGTGCGGACCCACCTATGGTTTTCTGCATGATTTTCGCACATGTTTTTTTGGACATGATGGTTTTCTGTCCATGGTATTGGATCGATGGTTTTTTGGTCCATGGTATTGAGCGTGATGGTTTTTTGGTCCACGATATTGGATGCTTCAGCATGAATAAATATGTATTGTAACATTGAAAGGAACATAATGAAAAATCAAGCTAGTAGTCTCAGTTTTGAGATCCAGTGGGAAATCTCTGTGTATATTTGTTTTATGTGTTATGCTCTCGCATTTTTATTTTTCCTTTGATTTAGAATTCGTATGCAGGTAATTTATGTATGGGGTTAAAACCTACATGTACTAGCTAAAATAGCTCAATGCATCCACAATTCATAGATGTACAAAATTCAAAACAATAGAATAGGTATGTTAATATAATATACATCTCTAATATAATCAGACAATAAATAAATCGCACATATTCCTTACAGATAGTTGGGCCGTCTAATAAGGGAGTTTTCTTAGAGCCGTTTTCTCTCATACTAATTTAAGAAACTAATTACACACAAGAAAAAAGAAAATAAAAACTTGTTTTATATTACATTAAACACACATACAAATACATCAATATTATTTTAAGATAGAATACTATCCTAATCATACAATCAATTAGTTAAGAGAATTTCTAAACTAAACCCCAAAGTAGGAGCTATTTTAGTTGGAGTAGATTTCTCAAATCCAACTAATTAACAACCAACCAACTCACATAAAAATTAAGTTTATAATGAGGAATCTCATTCAATATGCACATTACTATTTATGATGAGGAATCTCCTTCAATATGTGAGTAGGTGTTAAATCTCCAACTCCAATTAATGAAATGAAAATGACATTACATAGGTAAATTGAAACACATTTAGTTTCTTTTATATCGCAATTAAAATTCTCGCAAGCTCACCCATAGATACACTTATGGCATAACTAGTTTTAAATTTGTTAAACATGGATGTTGTAAGACCTATCACTGAACTTTATATATAATTAAATATATATTTGAACTTCATTCTTAAACAAAATAACATATATTATTTATTTTTTTAACAAAGTCAATGTTGATATTGTCTATAGAAACCCTTTTGAAATACAAAAAACATAATCTTTAAAAATTTCCATTCAAATTACCAAATACAAAATCAATTAACCATTTAGAAACTTATGCAAGTTTCTCAATGGTTCAATACCTGTGAAACCTTGCAAAAAAATTTAAATATATAATAAACTTAACACAAACTCAACTAACCATTAAGAAACTTATGCAAGTCGCCCAATGGTTAAATACTTGTGAAATGTTACAAATAAATACAAATATATAACAAACTTTGTTGGCTAATACTAAAATGACCATGCATGGAGTGGTCATGTAAGAGGTGAATTAAAGTATGGATGTAACATTTGTTCTTCTCTCTTTCCCTTTCTTAATATGTTACATCCATTTAAAACATCCATTTAAATATTGGATTTAACACAAGCTAAAAAAGAAAAAGAGACGAAGAAATGTTACATCCATACTTTAATTTACAGGTTATATTACCATCCATATATCGAAATGTTGTGTGTGGTTGTTTTAATATGAGGAAACAAAGCATGTTATATATTTGGACTATTTTTTAAAATGAACAACAAATAATCAATTTTTTATTACTTACTTTTCTAACAAAATCATGTCATGGCTAAACAACTTGATATTCCTTATAGAAATACTTTTGAAATACAAATGACATAATCTTTGCAAATTTCTGTTGAAATTATCAAACACAAACTAAACTAAAATTTTAGAAATGTTATACAAGTCTCTTAATCTGTCGGGATACATTACCACTCTTACATATAGATGTTGTATGTGGTCGTTTTAATGCGAGGAAACAAAGTGTGTTATATATTTGGACTGTTTTTTAAACTAAACAACAAATAATTAGTTTTTTATTATTTATTTTTTTTAACAAAATCATGTTAGTACTAACCAACTTGATATTCCTTATAGAAATACTTTTGAAATAAAAACAACATAACCTTTGTAAATTGTGGTTGAAATTTCCAAACACAAACTCAAATAACCATGTAGAAACTTATGCAAGTCGCCCAGTGGTTCAATACCTATGAAAATTTGCAAAACAATTTAAACATATAACAAACTTAACTCTAACTCAACTAACCATTTACAAAATTATGCAAGTCAGTCAATGGTTCAAAACCTATGAAAAGTTACAAAGAAATACAAATATATAACAAACTTTGTTTCCTAATACTAAAACAACCACGGATCGAGTGGTCATGTAACATGTAAAATTAAAGTATGGATGTAACATTTGTTCTTCTCTCTTTCTTTTTTTTCATATGTAACGTCCATTTAAATATTGGATGTAACATATGCTAAAAAAGAAAAAGAGATGAAGAAATGTTACATCCATACTTTAATTTATGGGTTACATAACCACTCTTATATCTAGATGTTGTGTGTGGTCATTTTAATATGAGGCAACAAAGTGTGTTATATAATTGGACTATTTTTTAAATTGAACAACAAATAATTAGTTTTTTATTATTTATTTTTTGAGAAAATCATGTCATGACTAAACAACTTGATATTCCTTATAGAAATACTTTTGAAATACAAATGACATAATGATCCATATTTAAACAGGAATGCAACAAATTACAGAGACAACCACAAACACAAAGATGCAACAGAAATAATAATTCATTTCATTGAAGGTAAAATAGTGAAATATGCTTACAAAAACGAATGGAAATAAACCAACTAGGGTGATGGTAGCTTATCTCTGAAAAGAGATGTGGTGGCTACATGCCTATGAACTACCTTAAAATGTGGCTCAAGGGCCTTTTTATTATTGAACAATAAGAGCAAACCTTAAACAACCAAAATGCTAACCCAGGGAGATGTAACACTAAGCGTTTATGGGACTCATTGGGGTGACTTGGAAAACCAACTTCTCGGGGTCGCGACTTGGTCATATTATCTCCATTTGATGTGCATGATAGCTCATTGGAGTGGTCTATCTGAGAACTAGAACAAAATATATGATTTTAACCAAAAATTCACTGCCAGTAGATTTCCAAGAAAACGCTATTTGGGGCCTCAAAATGGCTCCATAGGTTTAGTACCCAAAATATGCTAAAAATAATAAATTGTGCTACAATTAAGGAAACTGAAAAACTGAAAGAAGCAATGGTGGTGGTCCAACCGGAATTTGTTGGTGGCCACCAATATCCAACTGGATTGCTCCTTCCCCCTTAGGAAGCAATGGGCCCCATTGCATTGCGTTCCTCTATGAGATGAGGGAACTTCTGTTGAACTTGGTCCTTGGTGAGCCACATGCCCTGGTGAAGAAGTTGTCCTGCTTTGACAACTCGATATAGTTGGATATTCTATTGGTGAGTGTGCTTAATCTGTGTGTGCATGATCTGATTAGTCGCAACTTGTTCCATGCAATCAGGATTTAACTCTGTGGGTGTGAGCTATTTTACAATGTCGAATGTGTCTACTAATGGTGGAAAGTATGGCTGAAGGCAGTCCACATTGAACACTGGGTGCAAACCAAGGAATGGCGAAATTTTGAGCTCAAAATGCACTATCTCCCACAACCTTGGTAATGGTGAAAGGACCAAATCAGTGTGGCCTGTGTTTCTGCTAGGGTATGGAAGTGTTCATTTTGAAAATTCAACCAAAGTTTGTTGCCCACCTAAAACTTGTGTGGCACCTGATGTTGGTCATGTCGTTGCTTGTACTTGGCATTTGATTTCTCTAGAATGTCATCAACATGTTGGCGAATATGTTGAATGTGATCAATGAAGTTGTTTTCTGTATCTATTTCGGAATAGACATGAGCCGAATATGAGTGAGTAGCTACAAATGGCATCACCACATCAAGGGGACATAGTGGCTGGAATCCTAAGCCCACCTGGAAAGGGTTGTGGCTAGTTGAGCTATGGAGAGCTTGGTTGTAGTTTTACTGATCATAGGGGAGGCTCTCATCCCATGTACATGGATTCCTTGAGTTGTACATACGCAGAATGTGTACGATGAAGCTGTTGACAACCTTTGTTTGGCCATCAGTTTGAGGATGGAAGAAAGTGGACTTAGTGAGTTTGGTGTCCAGCATCGACCAGAGACTGGACTAAAATGTCTCGATCTGAGATGATAGAATATTGGATTCCAAAGCGTACCCACACTCATTCAAAGAACAGTTTAGCAGTGGCTTCTGTTGTGATATTCTTCTTGCAGGCTACCATAATGGTCATCTTGGAGAAATTTTCAACAACCGCAAAAACACAGTCATTTCCATGCTTGGTGGAAGGAAGGTCTGACATGTAATCGATGGGGATGGATTCCCAAGGTCAACTAGGGGTAGGCAGCGGGGTATAGAGGCCTTTCTTCTTGATGGTCAGTTTGGCAATGGGATAGGTAACGCATGATGTGATGTACTTCTCGACATCCTGTCAAAGATTCCACCAATAGAAATACTTCTACAGTACTACCACCATTTTCTCAACCCCGAAATGCCCAATAGTTCGACTGTAGTGTGCTTCCCGAATCATCTTGGCATGCTCGATTGAAGGAATAGAAAGGTGACTCAGCTGGTATAATAGAGAATCATGGAGGTAAAAATCTGGAACATGCTGACCCTCCAAGAGTGTTTGGTATCTATGGCCAAATTCTGGGTTGCTTTTGTAGAGAAGTGGCCAATCAGAAGTCTTGTGCCCATAAGAGTTGAGCATGGTGGTTAACACAATGATCATTGGCCCACTGAGGCAATCTGCAACATTATTGGTGTTGCTCTTATTATACTTGATATTCAAATGGAATTGTTGTAGGTATGTGGATCACTTCTGAGGCCGATCATTCTGCAATTTCCCTTGGGTCTGTATGAACTGTTGTGGTCGATGTTATGTGTGGATGACCGTTTCCTTTCCCAAAATGTAATGCTTCCATTGTCAGTAGGCCTAGAAAATGGAATACATCTCTTTGTCATAAGTGGGATACTTCCAGACTGTCTCTGTAAGTGAGTCACTATGATATGGCACTAGATGCCTATGTTGAGTAAGGACTTCACCAATAGCATAGCTAGAGGTATCTGTCTCCACCTCAAATGGTTGTTACAAGTCTAGTAATGTGAGCATTGGTGTCATGCAGAGGCGATCTTTCAACTCTGTGAATGCCTTCTATTGAGATTTAGATCAAAAGAATTTTTCTTTCATTCCTCCCTTGGTGACTTGACTCAAGGGCCAAGTGACATCAGAAAATCCCAACGGTAACCTTTGGTAGAAGTTGGAAATAACTAGAAAGTTGTAAAGCTATATTAAAGCTGTTGGAGATGGTCAATAATGAATGACTTGGATCTTAGCTGGATCCACATGCACCCCATGTTCATCAATAATGTATCCCAGATACTAAACCTCGGTCATACCAAAAGTGCATTTCTCCAAAATGGCACATAACTTGTGTTGTCGCAATGTTTGGAGAACATGTTGGATGTGGCGGAGGTGCTCTTTCCAATTTTGGCTAAAGATCAAGATGTTATCCATGTATACCGCTACAAATGAGTTGGTGAATGGCTACAAGATGTCATCCATTAGCCTCATGAAGGTTGCAGGAGCATTTGTCAATCCTAAAGGCATAACCAACCATTCGAAAAGGCCTTTCTTAACTTTGAAGGCAATATTCCACACATCAGAGGGTTCAATTGGTACCTGGTGATATCCCGACTTCAAATCGATTTTGCTGAAATATTTTTCCCCCTTCAGGTTGTCGAAGAGGTCATCAATCTTTGGGACCAGGTACCTATTATGAAGAGTGATCTTGATCAACGCCCGATAGTCAATATAGAGTCTCCAAGTCCCATCCTTATTTTTTACCAACATGATCGGGCTCCCACAGGGTAATGAACACAGATGGATGTGACCTTTTTGCAGCAGCTCTTGAATCTTCCTCTTGATTTCATCATTCTCTAGAATGGAGTGCCAATAGATTAGTCCATTGGGCAGTGGCAGACCTAGGGTCAGATCGATGAAGTACTTGACCTCACAGTGTAGAGGAACCCCTATGGGAGAGGGAAAGATATCCTCATACTCCTCGGCGACCTTGTGCATCTGTAGTTGTCGTCTAGAGGGGCCTTGTCTGGAGGTCGTGGCCATTGTCTTACTCTTTCGTTAAGGGCGTATCATCAGGAAAAGAAATTTCTTGGTTTTGGAAATGAACTTATTGCATTGTTTTGTAGTAACCAAAGAGATGGTGGTAGGTAGTGCTACCTCTGGCATTCTATACAACTTATTTCCCAAAGTAAAAATAACAACATGGGGCCTTGATTCATCCATAACATGTTGCTTCCACAAGTATGGTTGTCCTAATAATACATCACCAAATTCAAGGGGAGCAATGTCACACAATACCTCATCCGTGAAAGGCTTGATGTTGTATGGAAGGCGACACTGCTAGCTCACGCAAAGATCCCTTCCTTGGTGAAGCCACCCGATGGTGTGCGGTTGTGGATGTGCTGTGGTCAGTAAGCCCAGTCGCTTCATGACATCTTTCAAAATGAGGTTCATTTGGCTTCCATTATCGATAATGAATTGTAGTGGGGTGGCCTTTACCGACATCTGAGAGTGGAATAGATGCTCCTCCTCCTCTGGATCTTTGGGTTCCTCCTTATGGGTCTTCAAGGAAAAACAATGGTGTTGGGCTCTGCATCGATAATTTGCCTCCCTTTTTCATTCCCCTTGTCGAGTTCTAACTCAGAGTTAGAACATGCATCTAATCCTAACAACTTTAGCTCGACCACTAGTGACTGCCTGGCCCGACACCCACTTGTGTTGTGAGTGGAGCTCTTATGGAACTCACACGAGTTTCCCGTTTCGTTTTTTGGCTTCTCGATGGTGTTCTTTGCATGCAACTTTTGTGGGTTATCTTGGGTCGCCCCACCTTGGCTTTGTGCGTTGTTCTGCAATTTGAGGGCATCTTTCCCTTGTTGCAGATTCGTAGATCCAAAGTCTCGCTTGTTCTGTTTAAGCATTTTCTCGACCTTGACAACATATCAATATGTCGTGCTGAGCGAGAAGATATTCAGGAATTATATTTCTTCCTGAATGTACTTGTGTAGGCAACTGTGGTATTTGAGTACCAAATGTTTCTCTGTATCCTTAATCCTCACTTTGTATGAAGTGTATGGAAAATATTGGTAAACTCTAGCACATCTTGGTCCCTTCCCTGCCACATCATGGTCCACTTAATGTATTGATCCTCATAGCTTCCGACAGGGTAGTACTTCTCTTTGATGTCATCCTGGAATGAATTCCAAATGCAGCTCAAAATAGTGAGCCTACACTTTCATCCATCTACTTGCACTAGTTTTCCCACCAATCCTTGACGTGGGGGGCTACTTTGAAAAGAGTGAGAATAATCTTTTCCCGAGTGGAAAAATCATGAACAGAAAAATAACCCTCTAGCAAGTTTAACCATTTATCGATGGTATCTGTGTTTATATGACCCTCAATTATGGGGATTTCAAAATTAACATGTACCTTAAATGGTGTGGAATCTCCAGAGTAGCTGTTAGAAGCTAATGTGTCGCCCCTGGGTAGCAACTAAAAGATTTAAGAAAAGCATTCCATCATCACATTCCCTTGTTGCTCAAGGGCTTTCGCGAGCAACATTTTGATAGGATGTCATGCCCCCTTATCTTTATTTTCATCTGCCATGGGAGGCCATAAGGATTTACGAGGCCAATCTTGTAGAGGTTTGACTAGTTCAAGCCCTAACTCCTTATATCTCGACATCATTGGGGAGATGCAAAGAAAAATAGAGGAAAGAAAAGCATACTTCTCTGATACCACTGATCTAGATTTAAACAAAAATGGAACAAATTAGAGAGATAACCATAAACACAAAGATGTAGCAGAAATAATACTTCATTTCATTAAAGGTAAAATATTGAAATATGCTTACAAACATGAATTGAAATAAACAAGCTAGGGCAATGGTAGTTTACCTCTGAAAAGAGATGTGCCAGCTACATGCCTCTGAAGTGCCTAAACCCTAACCTAAGGAGATGTAACACCAAGAGTTTATGGGCCCCATTGGGGTGAGATGGACAACCAACTTCCTGGGGTCATGACTTGGTCATATTATATCTGTTTGACGCGCATGATATTCCCTTAGAAATATCTCTCCAAGGACTACAACAAAAAAGATGATTTTAGACCAAAAATCTCTAGTGGTAGATTTCCAAAAAAAGTCGTTTACGGCCTCAAAATGGCTCCAAAAGTTTAGGACAATGATCTCATTCTTAGTCGAGTCTCCATTTCTTTGTCGAACTTTAGGATAGTGAACTTTCGGTTATGAGTTCGAATCATAAGTAAAAATCAAGTCTTCATTTCTTTTTTAGATATGACATCGATAAGATTCTTACTAAAAGGATTTTGATATTATTTTTTTTTATAAGATGTTTGGAGCACTTTGCCAGCGTATATAGTTTTTTCTAGGGATTAGACCATAATAAGTCTAAGGACCTACTCATCAGACTACATCTTCCTAGATAATCTCCCTCAATATTGGACCATAAAACTTTGAAAGAACTAACCATCAAACCTAAAATAATGTGGAATCAAGGAATCCTACAGTGATAGTTCTAAACCTGATCTTCCTGCATGACAAAAGTGCAGTTGGTGCTACCCACGTTTGTCACCAAGATAATAATCGCTTCTACTCTTTTACGACTAATGTTCTACGACTGATGTTCTGCTGAGAAAACTGAGAATTCAATTCACCTCCCTCATTAAACACAAAATGTTCAGAAAACATAAGCTTTAATCCTAATTTTCAGGCGTGTCTTTCCTCTTCTTTCTGTTACGTGGTAGCGATTAGGATCACAATCTCGGCTTTTCCCGTAAACCTCCCGACAGTGCCTGTAGTTTTCACTCCCACGGATTTTAGTAAACTCAGAAAGTTATCAGGCAGCGGGGGTTATAGATTGAAAAAGGTCACTGGTTAGATGAAATGCGCAGTGCTTAAAACTTAGACATGGATATAGTAAGAAGTTGCCAAATAATATGCATACAGAAAAAAATGCAGTTAAAAACTGTCAATAATAGATGATTAATTTTAAGTTTTTATTTTCTTTTCCGTTTTGGGTAATGTGATTAATTTAACTAAATTAAATCGTTTACACTTTAAGATAGGACATTATAACATTTTTCAATTATTTTATTTTTTTATTTTCTACAGTGGTAGACGCAATCATCACTTTATACATTGAACAATGTTGGGATCTTTTTTTTTATTTGAACCAAAAAAATTAAGTACATAATCAGTTAGAAAGTAAAATAACATATAACCAAATTATATAGATTTATATTAAATTATATATTTATTTGAAAAGAAACAATGATGAGAGTATATGAAAAGACTTAATTAAATTAAATATTTATCTAATGTTTCATTTCTCACTATTTCAAGCAACTATTTTCTTGCACTATATTAAGCAACTTACCAATTTATATTTTGAAGCATTCCTCTCACTCCATTTTAGTGGTTAGAGATGCATTATGTATCTACTATCCTAGATCCATCTTAATTCCGGATGGAAACGCTCTAAGAGGGATAAAATCTATTTGTATCTCAAGAGATTTGATGCTTCTTGAAGCTAATTTTTCATCTAGCACGCCTGAAGAGGGATCAAATCTCTTTGCATCTCAAGAGATTTGATCACTCTTTAGGCTTAGTAGATCTGGAGTTAAGATGGATCTAGGATAGCTTAATTCCACCTTTACATAGGCTAAATTTCACATCAATACCATGTGTCAATAATGTATGTTCACATAAACCAGGAGCTCAAAAACTGAGTATCTCAACAAAGTGAAATTTACATTAACTAACCATCAAAGGTTAATAAAAATAATAATATATAACTTTTATTTGAATACAATCTTATTATTATTATTATTATTATTTTCATTTGGTCATAACTTCACCAAGTATAAATGTTGGCTTGGTAGATCCGGAGTTAAGATGGGTCTACGCTGCTTAATACCACCTTTAAATAGGCTAAATTTCACATGAATACCGTGGGTCAATACCATATGTTCACATAAATGTGGAGCTCAAAAACCACGAGTATGACGTTAACTAACTATCAAAGATTAATAAAAATAATAATATATAACTTCTATGTGAATACAATATTATTATTATTATTATTATTATTATTATTTAACTTTGATGTAACTTGACCAAGTATAAATGTTACGTCTTTTCCATATTGGGTTGAAAGCTCCTAGATCCATCTAACTCCATATGTATCATGGATGAGAGAGAGACCAAATCGCTTGAGATGCAATTTTTTTTTCAAAATATTGATTCAATGTTATTAAATCTAATAATATTAATATTAGAGTTAAAAATTAATATTAACATTTTAATATTGATATTATATTTGAATATTATTTTACATGGTATGATAAAAAAATTTATAACAAACTACATTGAATTAATATTTTCAAATATTACAACTCTGATGTGGAAAAATAGGTTACATCCATGAAAAATGTTTTGTAGACTCAACCTACCCATTGGGAAACCAAGTTTACTGGCCATCGAAATGTATTATAAGCCATTAGACTTGGTTCCTTAGCACCGGAACCTAATAATTCTGATTGAGGAAGACACAAAATGTGCTTCTGAATGCGACCAAGATGAACATTCTGCTACTTAATTTGGAGTTGGACAATTTGGAATTACTTCTAAATTTCTTGGAACCCGGGATCCGATTTTATGGAACTTGTAGAGTTCATAATATCTAGAGCTACTATACACTTCATCGACCTAGTAACTCAAGCTACATTAGGTATGGCCTAGGTCAGGGATGAGTAGACACCAACCCTCCATTTGTACTTCATGCTCATGCCGTTGGTTAAGGTCTCCCACCCAAGCTGCAATCATCTGCCTCACCTTCTTATGAGTACTTGTAGTATATGCTTGAGCCTCTGAATTGATATGTTTGGCATCCATGTTTTGACCACCGCACCTCAGCGGTTGCAAAGAGGAGGCTCCTCGCCCACCTCTGTACCCATCCTTTCTATTGCACCCTCGACCCCTAGCTCTCGATGGATCGACACCTACAGATGGCCGAGCCATTTCTAACAACCACCACTTCACCACAACATATTATTCCACCCAAAAAAACCAAGCTCTCGATCGAACATAGAACGAGCTCCTAAATTAGTTAGACCTAGCACATATACATATGATAGGAGTAGGAAGCAAATGACATTAAACTCGGGCCATATATGATCATAACAAGTCGAGAGAGCCAACCACTAGTGTCACTTTTCTCCAATTACCAGTAACTTATGCTCAAACATCTCTCGTGAGAGAAAGAAACAAAGGATGGTTTCTCTCCCCAAAATGGAAGAGCTACAAACGAACTCCTCAAGTCAATTCCCATATAGAAAGACACCATACCAATATAAAACTAGAAACAACAAGATAAAGTAGATTTTGGAAAGACACTCTATCCAAACGCATAAACAAAAATATGTTACTATAGGCACACCTTTCAAAAATCCCTGACAGTGATTATCAATACGAGAGGGTTCTGGCTAATGATAAACATGCTAAAGTATTAATTTTTCAGCACATAACTAATAATAGTAATGTAACCAAAACAAAATGTGCACACATACTGTAATGATTGTACACTCTAATCAAGCAAACATTATAAGAAAGCATACAAACTCTTTATCCATGTCTATATATCACTCCACCACTCTTCCTCTCCCTCTCCCTCCCTCCTACTTCCGTTTCTCTTCACTCTTGATCTCATCTTTGTCTCTCTCTCTGCCTTATCTCTCTCTCTCTCTCTCTCCACCTTTCTATCTATATGTTTTTCTTGTCACCTACCTCTTTCTACCCCTCCAAATCCCTCTCTCTCTCCCCCTCCCTCTCTCCTCTCTCTTATTTCCTCTCTCTCTTTCTCTCTACCCCTTTCTCTCCCACCTCACTCTATATCCCACCCTCTCTCCTCTCGCTTTATCTCCCCCTTCCCTTCCATCTCTCCTTCATTTTCTCTCTATATCACCCCAAAACATACACATTATTTCTTCATCTCTCCCTTGTCAGCTCCTCTCACTCTCTCTCTCTTAACTTTTCTCTATATATTTATTTATCCTTCACTCCCTCTCTCCACCCCAACTCCATCTCTATATCCCTCCCTGTATCCTCCTTTCTCTCAAGTCCTCTCTTCGGTCCTTCCCCTCTCTCCCTTTCTCTTCTACATCACTCTCTCTCCCCCCATCTCTCTCTCTCTCTCTCTCTCTCTCTCTCTCTCTCTCTACCATCCAACCTTTTCATTATGTCTCTCCCCCCCTCTCTTTATATCTCTCTATGTCTTCCCTCCAACATTACCCCTTATTATGAAACCAGCTCACAAAAAGATAGAAACAATAGATGAACGTCTTAGAAATCATCCTTTTTGGAGGCAACCTCCTTTACATTACACAAATAAACAATTCTTGGATGATACAATTGATAAGACCTTTTTCTATATATTGGAGTCTAAGTACTCCAAATACAATCAGAGCCTACATAACAATAATATTTTAGAGTAAAAACAATTACAATAGTGGGCTTCTATGGGGTACAATAATAACAACATGGGGACTATATGGGCACAATAATACAATAAGGGTGTTGCACTAACAACAATAATGGTTTACAATAGCAGTTTAGGGACCTGGCATTTCCCTCTCCTTCAAAAAATGTTGTCCTCGATGGTTGAGTAGTTCTGGATGCTTCCATATCAAATTCTCATCCTCCCATGTGGAATCTTTAGTGGGTATGTTCTTCCACTTGATGAGATACTTTAAAATTGATCGATTCCATAGCTGCCGATTTCCTATTTTTGTGACTGCTTTGGGTTCCAATATGATTTTTCCTTCTTCATTAAGTTCTAACAATATTGTTTGAACTGAGATATTCTACGACTTTTGAATGAGTACCAACGCTTCTTCTCCATTTTTCCATTCATCCTTTGCTTCGTTTATCCAATCTAATTGGATAATAAAAATGGAACAAAACGTTGCTTCAAAATCCTCATCCTTTCTTGAGAGTGCATCTACAACAACATTTTTCTTCAAAGTCATAACCCAACATCTTTGTGACTGGTTTTTTCGTTCTTCTAAATATAATATTTGTTCTAAAATGTATTTAAGACCATCATGATCTATTTTTACCTTAGAGTGTCTTCCCATTAGTAAGGTTTGTTGTTTCGAGGAACACTTCCTGGAATCAAATGAATAGCATGATCATGATCACAAATAGGTGAGAGGCCTTTGGGAGTCCCAAATGCCTTGGAATGATTGTCCAAGACTTTTTAGGGATCTAGAAAAATACATGGTTTTGATGTGGAAACCTCTAGTGAACATAATTGTGGAATTGTGCCTCGTTGTTCTTTATTTAGAAGCTTTGTCATTCTGTTAGAGGTGATTATCTTTCACAGTTTCCATGTGATACCCATTAATTCAACTTCCTTTCCTTTCGAAAAAAATCATGAAATGTTCTTGAAAATTCAAAGATATTGTACCCAAGGATTGTAGCCATTGGACTCCTAGTACAACATCAGCACCACCCATTGGAATGGAAAGCATTGGTCTTTTCAATACATATTCTCCCATGGATAACTTCATATTATCACATTTTCTAGAGAAATTATGGATCGTCCACTTGCAACCATCATTTCACACTCTGCTCTTGGATATAGGAATCAATTCAATTCCTTGGCTATCTTATAATGAATAAAATTATGGGTACTGCCCAAATCAGTCAACATTATTACCTTTTCCTTCTTGATATGTCTTTCTATCTTGATAGTTTGAGGAGTGGTAATTCTGGTCAATGCATTGCAACATATGGTCAAATTTATTTCTTCTTTCTCTAGGTTTTGCTCCTAATGTATATCCTCTTCTTTTGATGTTTCTTGTTCCTTTTCTTCCTCCTCTTCTCAATCTATGTAAGATAATTTCTTCTCAGCACAATTATGACCTTTCGTGTATTTTCTATCACAATTGTAACAAAAACCCTTTTCTCTTTTTTCTTCCAATTGTTGTGGTGTCAACCTTGTAGGTTGTGGAAGCCTAGGGGAAACAACACATCCATATTTATAGTTGTGAGTGGTAGGCTTCCTTGTTTCCGTAATTTTGCTTTCCATATTTCTTGCCAACATGAATGCCTTCTCCAATGAATCAGTTTCCCAAATATGAACCTTATATTGAATGTTATCGTTTAAAGTCCCCATGAAGACATCAATCCTCTGCTTCTCTGGAATATCATTTAACCTTATATTAAATTTTTGGAAGTCCTCAATGTGCTCTTCTATTGAACCCTTTTATTTGACATTTATCAATTAGCTGAAGGAGGTTTTTATCTTTGTATCCTCATAATGTGTTATCATTTCCTCTGTGAAAATTGACCAAGTGACAAGTGGTTTATTAGAAAAAATCCCGTATACCATAAGAATTGATTCAGTTCTAGATACAGCGATGCAATACGTACCTTTTGTAACAGTTACACATGATGTAGATCAAAATATTTCTCCATCTGTAGTATCCATGTTGTGAGCTCCTTTCCATGAAACTTCATCATATCGATCTTTGGGATATGGCAGGTCTTGAATGCAATGTTAGATTCTATGAAGTCATGATTAACATTTTTTTTTTGTCATCATGAGTGTCCTATACTACCTCTCCGTGATTAGGAAGCCTTTCATGTTTTAGCTTTGTGCCACTTTCCTTCTAACCTTTCGTGTCTTTCTTCAAATCTTCCATGCTTTTCTTCCAATATGCTTTCATACCATTGATATCATCTTGCATGATCATGAATAGGTGGGAGGCCTTTGGGAGTCTCAAATACCTTGGAATGATTGTCCAAAACATTTTGGAGATCTGGAGAAATAGACAATTTCATGCGGGACCTCTAGTGAACATAATTGTGCAATTATGCCTATGTTGTTATTTCTTTGGAAGCTTTTTCATTCCGCTAGAGATAATTATCTTTCCGAGTTTCAATGTGATACCCGTTAATTCAACTTCCTTTCCTTTAGAAAAAAATTCACGAAAATTTCTTGAAAATTAAATGTTATTGTACCCAAGGATTCTAGCCATTAGACTCCTAGTACAACATCGGCACCACCCATTGGAATGGAAAGAATTGATCTATTCAATATGTATTCTACCATGGATAGCATTATATTATCATATCTTCTAGGGTAATTTATTGTCCCTCCACTTGCAACTGTCACTTGACACTCTGGTATTGGATATAGGAAGCAATTGAATTATTTGGCTATCTTACAATGACTAAAATTATGGGTACTTCTTGAATCAATCAACACAATTATTTTTTTCTTCTTGATATGTCCTTCGATATTGATAGTTTGAGGGGTGGTAATTCCAATCAATGCATTACAATATATGGTTAGATTCATTTCTTCTTTCTCTAGGTTTTGTTCCTGGTGTATATCCTCTTCTTTTGACGTTTCTTGTTCCTTTTTTTCCTCCTATTCAAAATCTATGTAAAATAATTTCTTCTCATCACACTTATGACCTTTAGCATATTTTCTATCACAACTGTAATAAAACTCTTTTCCTTTTTTTTCTTTCAATTATTGTGGTGTCAAACTTGTAGGTTATGGAAGGCTAGGGGCAACAACACTTCCATCTTTATGGTTGTGACTCCTTGTTTCCATAATTTTTCTTTCCATTTTTATTTCCAACCTAAATACCTTCTCCAATGTATCAGGTTCCCAGTGACGAATCTCATGTTGAATGTTCTCCTTTAAACTCACTATGAAGACATCAATGCTCTTCTTCTCTAGAATATCATTTACCCTTATATTCAATTTTTAGATGTCATCAATGTGCTCTGCTACTGAAAACTTTTGTTTGAGATTTATCAATTGGATAAAGAAGGTGTTTCTCTTTGTACCCTCATAATGTGTTATCATTTCCTCTGTGAATATTGACCAAGTGACAAGTGGTTGACGAGAACAAAGCCCTTTATACCATAAAAATTAATTCAATTTTAAATATAAAGATTCAATACGTACCTTTTGTAACAACTGCACATCATGTAGATGAAAATATTTCTCTATCTATAATATCCATGTTATGAGATCTTTTCCATCAAACTTCATCATATTGATCTTTGGAATATGGTGGGTCTTCAATCCAATGTTAGATTATAATAAATCATGATCAACATTTAATTTTTTCTCATCATGGGTTTCCTCTACTACCTTTTCATCATTAGGAGGCCTTTCTTGTCGTCGTTTTGTCCCACCTTCCTTCAAATCTTCCATGCCTTTCTTCCAATATGCTTTCATACCATCGATATTAGCTTCCATGGCATAGATAAAATTATTTATCTTAGCTTTGATCACATTCTTCAAATCATCCATCCAATTTTGATTACTAGTGTTTCTATTTTCTTGATTCGACTCATTGTTTTTCTTATTTTTAGCAGCTCTATCTTGAATCTATTGTATCGTTAAAGTTTTAGATATCCAAGGTCTGAAGTTGTGAGCTAAACTAGGCCTCTATAGCCTCTTTCCAATGTCACCAGTCTAATTGAAATTGGATTCTCCAATAAGGAGTTATGCCCAATATCTCAAGATGACGTGATTATATAATTCTTCAGTAGAGAGAACTTGTACAAAGTACTACTTGTCACTGTTTTGACCATCACACCAGAAAAAATAGCTCAGAAACTAAAGCTTGTCCTCTTTCTGTAACTCGTTATGAAATTTCAATATGATACTAAGAGAGAAATTTATCATGATTTTCCCAATCTCACATGTCTGTAATGTAATTCGTTAGCCTGCCAAAGCCCTAAATGTCTTGAACCACTCCTCTGCAAATATAGTGAAACAATATTTGAAATTTGGGTTTGAGCTTAACTAATATTTCAACTCAAATCAATTTTAATTTTAGTGTCTGAAACTTTGTAGAAAGAAATGTATAGCAAAAAAGCCATGATGACCTATTTGAGATCAAGTTTTGGAGCTTTCAAAACTCCAACTTCCTTAGATCATATCTCTGAATATATCGCGAGAGAAGATCTGAAATTTGGACCCTGGAATCATCAAGATCTTGTCTCAAATAGGTTTTTTAAAGCTTCTAAAACATCGCAGAAAAAACGTTAAATGAAAACTACCACGATGAGCACTTTGGAGTAGCAAAACGCTAGAATCCAAAGCTCTGATACCAAATGTTATGAAACCAACTCACAAAAAGATAGAAAATATAGGTAAATGACTTCGAAATTAGCCTCTTTGAGGGGGAAACATCCTTTACATTACACAAATAAACAATTCTTGCGTGATACAAATGAAAATACCTCCTTTGTATATATAGGAGTCTAAGTGGTTCCAATACAATCAAAGCCTACATAACCATAATATTGTAGGGCCATAATTCAATAACAATGGTGGGATTCTATGGCGTCCAATAAGAACAACATGGGGAATATATGGGCACAATAATACAATAAGGGGGTTGCAATAATAACAATAAGGGTTTACACTAGTAGTATAGGGACCTAACATGCCCCCTCTCCTTCAAAAAGTGTTGTCCTCGATGCTTGAGTAGTTAAAGATGCTTCTGTATAAAATTCTCATCCTACGATGTGGAATCTTTGTTGGGTAAGTCCTTTCGCTTGATAATATACTCTAAAATTGATATATTTTGTAGCTATTGATTTATTATTTCTGTGACTACTTCAGGTTCAAGTATGATTTTTCCTTCTTCGTCAAATTTTGGAAATATTGTTTGAACTGAGATCTTTTACAAATTTTGTATGAGTACCCGCACTTCGTCATTATTCAATTCATCCTTTGATTCATTTATCGAATCTACTTGGATAATAAAAATGCAACAAACAATGCTTACACCTCGTCACCCTTTCTTGAGAGTGCATCTGCAACAACATTTTTCTTCCCTTTTTTGTAGATGATTTAAAAGTCATAACCCAACATCTTTGTGATCCATTTTTGTTGTTCTTCTGAAGATAGTCTTTGTTATAAAAAGCATTTAAGGCCATCATGGTCTATTTTTACCTTGAATTATCTTCCCACTAGGTAAGGTTTGATGTTTGGAGGAACACTTCCTAGAATCAAATGAGTAGCATGATCATGATCAAGAATAGGTGGGAATCCTTTGGGAATCTCAAATACCCTGTAATTATTTTCCAAGACCTTTCGGAGATATGAAGAAATAGATGATTTTGATCTGTGAACCTCTATTGAGCATAATAGTGAAATTACCCCTCATTGTTCTTTATTTAGAAGCTTTGTCATTCTGTTAGAGCTAATTATCTTTCCCAATTTCCTTGTGGTACCCCTTGATTCAACTTCCTTCGTTTCAAAAAAAAATTCATGAAGAGTTTTTGAAAAATAAAAGCTATTGTACCCAAGGATTGTAGCCATTGGAATCCTACTACAACATCAATACCACCCATTGGAATGGAAAGCATTGGTCTATTCAATATGTATTCTACCATGTATAGGTTGATATTATCACAATTTCCAGAGTAGTTTATGGTTCCTCACTTGCAACCGTCACTTGACACTATGGTGTTAGATATAGGGAGATATTCAATTCCCTCACTATCTTACAATGAATAAAGTTATGGGTATTGCCCAAATCAATCAACATTTTTACCTTCTTCTTCTTGATATGTCCTTCTATCATGATAGTTTGAGGAGTGGTAATTCGATCAATTTCATTTCCTCTTTCTCTAGGTTTTTTCTTGGTTTATATCCTCTTCTTTTGATGTTTCTTGTTCCTTTTCTTCCTCCTATTCACAATCTATGTAAAATAATTCTTCTCTGCACACTTATGACCTTTAATGTATTTTCTATCAAAGCTGTAACAAAGCCCTTTTTCTATTTTTTCTTCGAATTGTTGTGGTGTCAACCTTATAGGTTGTGCAAGGCTAGGGGAAACCACACTTCCATCTTTATAGTTGTGAGTGGTAGGATTCCTTGTTTCGATAATTTTTCTTTCCATTTTTCTTTGCAAATTGAATGCCTTCTCTAAGGAATTAGGTTCCGAAAGACGAACATCATGTTAAATGTTGTCTTTAAATTCCATATGAAGACATCAATCCTCTACTTCTCTGAAATATCGTCTACCCTTATATTCAATTTTTGGAAGTCCTCAATGTGCTCTTCCATTGAACCCTTTTGATTGAGATTTATCAATTAGCTAAAGAAGGTGTTTCTCTTCTTAACCTCACAATGTGTTATCATTTCCTCCATGAAAATTTACCAAGTGACAAGTGGTTTATGAGAGAAAAACCTTTAATACCATAAAAATTGATTCAGTTCTAAATATAAAGATGAAATATATACCCTTTGTAATAGTTGAAGATCATGTAGATCAAAATATTTATGCATATGTAGTATTGATGTTATGAGATCCTTTCCATCAAAATTCCTCATATCAATCTTTGGAATATGGTGGGTCTTCAATCCAATGTTAGATCATATAAAATCATGATTAACATTTAATTTTTTCCCATCATGATTTTCCTCTACTACGTTTTTGTCATTAGGAGGCCTTTCTTGTTGTAACTTTGTCCCACCTTCCTTCAAACCTTCCATGTCCTTCTTCAAATATTTCATGCCTTTCTTCCAATATTATTTCATACCATAGATACATCTTCCATGGAATAGATGAAATTATTTATCCTAGCTTCCATCACATTCTTCAAAACATCTTTCCAATTTCAATTATTAGGTGTTTCCATTTTCTTGATTCGACTCGTTTTTTTCTTGCTTTTAGTAGCTCAATTTTTAATCTCTTGTATCTCTAATATTTAATATCTCCAAGGTATGAACTTGTGATTTGCAATATCCCTCTATGTTCTCTTTCCAATGCCACCAGTCTGATCGAAATTGGATTTTCCAATAAAGAGTTATTCCCAATATCCCAAGATGACACAATTATATAATTTTTCAGTAGAGAGAACTTGTACAAAGTGCCACATGTCACTGTTTCAAACTTTGTACCTAAAAAAAATGCTAAAAAAACTAAGGTCTGTCATCTTTCACTAAATTCTTGTGAATTTTCTATCTGATACTAAGAGAGAAAGTTATGATGATATTCCAGAGATCCCCTATTTGGGATGTAATTCGGGAGACCGCAAAAACCATAAATGTCTTGAACCGTAACTCTGCAAGTATAGCAAAACAAGATCTGAAATTCAAGCCTGAGCTTAATTAAGATTTTAGGTAAAATTGGTTTTAATTTTAGTGTCTAAACCTTTGTAGAAACAAATGTATAGCGAAAATACGACAATGACATGTTTCAGATGGAATTCGGGAACTTGAAAAAACCCTAACTTCCTAAAATCATATCTCTAAATATATAGCGAGAGAAGATCTGAAATACAGACCCGAGGATCATCAAGATTTTTGCTCAATTAAGTTTTTTTATTTAGCTTTTGAAATATCGAAGAAACAAATTTATATTGAATATGCCATGATGACCTCTTTGTAGGAGCAAAACCCTAGAATCCAAAGCTATGATACCAAATGTTATGAAACCGACTCACAAAAAGATAGAAAAATAGATCAACTACTTATAAATCAACCTATTTGAGTGGGAAACCTGCTTTACATTACACAAGTAAACAATTATTGGATGATACAAATGACAAGACCTTCTTTCTATATATAGGAGTCTAAGAGGTCCTAATACAATCAGAGCATATATAAAAATGATATTATAGGGCCACAAAAATAACAATAGTGGGATTCTATAGGTACAATAATAACATTATGGGGACTACATGGGAACAATAATACAATAAGGAGGCTACACTAATAAAAATATGGGTTTACACTAGTAGTATAAGGACCTAACATCCATATCGCTCTCCCGCCTCTCTCTATCTCTCTCTCTCTATCTCTCCCTCTCTATCTACCCTCCAACCTTGTTACTGTCTCCCCCCTCCCTCTTTCTTACCCTTCTCTCCATCTCTCACTCCTCTATCTCTCTCTCTTCCTTAGCAGTCCCTCTCTCTCCATCATTTTATCTATACGCCTTTCTTCTTCCCTACATATTTGTTGCCCTCCAACTCCTCCCCTCTCTCCTCTCTCTCATGTCATCTCTCTCTTCATCTATATCCCTTTCTCTCTGACCTCACTCGATCTCCCCCATCTCTCTCTTTGCCCTCTGACTAAATTAGTATCTGCCTTCCTCTCTCCTCTCTCATTCTCTCCTCCTTCCTTCCATCTCTCCTTATTTTTCTCTATCTCACCCCAAAACATTTCCACTCTTTCTCCCTCCCTCCCTTCCTTCCCACTCCCTCTCTCTCTCTCCTCGTTTCTCTCTCTATGTCTTTCTTATTCACTTCATCTCTCCCCCCAAATCCATTTCTATGTCCCTCCCTCTCAACTCCTCTCTCTCAAATCTTCTCTCTAGGTCTTCCCCTCTCTTCTACCTCCCTCTCTCCCCTCCAACTCTCTCTCTCCCTCTTCCCTCCAACTTGCTCACAATATCTCTCCCTTATATCTCTATATCTCAATCTCTCTCTCTCTACCCTCCAACCTTGCCACTAAATCTACACTGCTCTCTCTTTCTTACCATTCTCTCCCTCTCCCCCTACTATATTTCTCTCCCTCTTCATTCCCCCCCTTCCCTCTCCTTCATTGTATCTCCTCCTCTCCCTTGGGCCTTGTCACTCCCCCTATCTTTCTGCCTCTATCACTCTATGTCTTTGTTCTTCCCTCGATAGATATCTAGAGTTAATATATATCATGATTATTAATATATATTATAATATAACAAATTGAATATTAAATTTAATTTAATATTTCATTAATAAGAAGTTATTAAATTTAACTATATTAACATTATAACATACTAATATTATTATTAAATCTAATATCGATATTATAATATCAATATTAGATTTAATGATGTTTTAGGAGAAATTTTTTAATTTATTTATGTTGAATCAATTTTTTTCCTTTGATTTAATAAATGGCATTTAGCTTTAGTAAAGAGTAAAAATGTCTTTACCTTAATTTGGATTTTTAATGTGGTAAATTTTTTTGTTAAAGTTAAATTTATGATACATTCAAATTCACTCATATGATAAAGGAAATGTTAAATGCATGAGATAATTTACTATCCATTCAAATCCATAGTTATAGTTTAATAATTAATCTTAGTATATTAATAAATTTAAAAACTTATATATAATTTAAGACTGGCCTACATTAGTGATTTTTTTGTTTTTTGAGGATGTGACATACTTACACATTGTCTATTAAATATGCTTATCCACACAATAATTATAAGTTTTATCATCAAAATATTTACTGTAAATTTCAAACCTCATTTTTGTGTATCCTAATCAAAATTTCAAACATCATTTTTGTCCATGCTAGTAGAGAGATGATAACATAATAATGCTACTAAAACTGAAATAGTGAAAAACAAAATAATTTACATGAAAACAAAAGATAGAGAAATCTCAAGTTGTCACATCAACTATTGGCATTTTTGTTTCTACTTGAGATGATAACATAATAATGCTGACTGAAATAGTGGAAAACAAAAAAACTTACATGAAAAACAAAAGATCGAGAAATCTCAAGCTGTCACATCAACTATTGGCATTTTAATAGTGAAACAACATAGTTGAATAATATCGACGATGGTATGTGAATAAAGGGACCTTGGCTCTAAGAAACTAATGGTATCTGAATAAAGTGAGCATGTCTCTAAGAAACTAATTGTAGATCAAAAACTTGTTTTACATTGTATTAAGTACATATAGATATATTAATTATTAATTTAATATATAAATAATGTCTTGATCATAGAGTTAATTAGTTAATATAATTTATGAAATAAACATTAAAGTAGTATCTATTTTAATTAGATTAAATATCTTGTACCTAACTAATTAATAATTAACCAACTCACATAATAATTATATTTATGATGAGTAATGTCATCCAATATGTATAATAGCAGTGAGATTTAAAACTCTAACTCGCTCCCCTAACAAGTGCATGTCATTGATCCTTTTGTTTACAAATTCTTCATTAGCGTATTTAAAAAAAATTGATATCAAATAAAGTGAACTCCTCATAAAATTGTTTTACATTGTATTAAATACATATAGATATATTAATTATTAATTTAATATATAAATACTGTCTTGATCATAGAATTAATTAGTTAAGATAATTTATCAAATAAACATTAAAGTAGTATCTATTTTAATTAGATTAAATATCTTGTATCTAACTAATTAATAATTAACCAACTGACATAATAATTATATTTATGATGAGTAATGTCATCCAATATGTATAATACAAGTGAGACTTAAAACTCTAACTCTCTCCCCTAACAAGTGCATGTCATTGATCCTCTTGTCTACAAATTCTTCATTAGCTTATTTAAAAAAATTGATATCAAATAGAGTGAACTCCTCATAACCCTAGTAAAGGTGTAGTGGGCAAGTTCAATTCCCAATTTCCATTATGAAAATCCCACAATCACAAAACTTTCAAATACAATTATTGAAAAACATCACAAGATGTCACAAAAACTCACTAGAACATTACTATCACTTCAACAAATGAGTGATCCTTCTATCCATCCAAAACTACCAAACTAAATTAAACTACTACTCATTCTATGGACAAGCTTCCATCTACCAAAATACATAAATAATAATATCTTTAATCACTAGTCATATAAGAAAATCATCCAGATAATATTCAGTTATTACAACATGACAACCTAATTTTAATAATTCTTCGTCATATAATCTACCAACAAAAAATAACAAAATTTTCCACTACTAATATAAACTCACAACAACATCAAAATCATCGTTGCATACTTTGGATAATACACAGTTAGCTTCCTAAATCAGATAAGTCCCAAAAATATCATAGAGTTCCCTGACATATCACTCAAACAAATCTATTCTCATACTCCATCGGTCCCAATTTCATGTATCGTTTATGTTGACGTTCAAGAATTTAAATTATTTCATGGAGCTTGAGTTTATGATGCTCCTAATCACATCGAATTCATTGGCAATAACAAAAACCTTTCCTTAATATGTAATAGTGAGAGATAGATCTGCCCTAGAATAGACTTTTTAATGGCAAAAGCCACACCCCAATACAAGAATAGCAATGCTCAACTTCTCGCTTCACCAATACTCACACGTTGTAACAAGTAATCCGGGCTACCCTCAAAATATGACAACCGGAAGAACCATGGACACAATTAATAGCCGGCATTATGAAAATAAATGGGATGAAGCCTATATTCCCATTCGGATTGACAATGCATAATTCCATGTCATTTATACAAAATCCGAGAACTAAAATCGTGCTCTGCTTTTGAACTTGACACATATCACATCAAAACCTACCGGAACAATCGACTCGACATTTCTTTTACATCTCCCTCGCACCCAACTTGACACATATCACATCAAAACCTACCGGAACAATCGACTCGACATCTCTTTTACATCTCCCTCGCACCAAACATGTGATTAATTGACATCTTCATCATGGGTTTCCACACCCTCTACTAATGCGACCCATTGCCTGTCCTCCATGCACAGGTCACAAAGGACCCATTGCGTTTCCTGCATAGGTCAGAAAGGCTTACATGAAAGAAGAAATTGACCTACACGAAAGAAGAAATTGACCTCCTCCTAGAGTGTGGAGAAAGATAATTTCGTACAAACATAGGGTTCCAATGCAAAAATTATAATTGATTTTCCAGTCCTAATGTTGGGAAGTCTTTCCTCGATCAAAGATTTTCCACAAAATGATATCAAAGTCCTCATGGAATGTACTACCTGAAATAGCTCAATTCATATATTTACAAAATTAAACACACTAGAACACATATGTTAATTTAATCTACATCTCTAATATAATCATATAATAAATAAATCTCACATATTTCTTACAATAGATGGGCCTTGCAATGAGGGAGTTTACTTAGAGCCAATTTCTCTCATACTAATTTAAGAAACTAATTACACACACAAAAAAAAAAGTTTTATATTATATTAAACACACATATAAATACATCAATATTAGTTTAAGATAGTAATCTGAATCATACTATCAATTAGTTAAGAAAATTTGTAAACAAAACACCAAAGTAGGAGCTATTTTACTTGGAGTAGATCTCTCAAATCCAACTAGTTAACAATCAATTAACTCACATAAAAATTAAATTTATAATGAGGAATCTCATTCAATATGAAACTCCTATTTATGATAAGGAATCTCCTTCAATATGCGAGAAGGTGTTAAATCTTTGACTCCTACTAATAAAAAGAAAATGACGTTACATAGCTAAATTGAATCACATTTAGTTTCTTTTATATCCCAATTAAAATTCTTGTCAGCTCACCCATAGATACAGTAATGGGATAACTAATTTTAAACTTGTTAAACATGGATGTGGATGTTATGAGACGTATCGTTAAAATTTCTATATAATTAAATATATATTTGGACTTTATTTTTAAAGAAAATAGTAGATATTATTCTTTTTAACGATATCATATCATAACTAAACAACTTGATATTGTTTATAGAAACCCTTTCGAAATACAAACACCATAATCTTTACAAATTCTCGTTGAAATTACAAAATACAAACTCATCTAACCATTTAGAAACTTATACAAGTTGGTCAATGGTTCAATACTTGTGAAACCTTGCAAAACAATTTAAATATATAACAAACTTGATACTAACTCAACTAACAATAAAGAAATGGACGTAACATTTGTTCTTCTCTCTTTTTCTTTTTTTTGTATATGTTACATCCATTTAAAGATTGGATGTAAGATATGCTAAAAAAGAAAAAGAGACAAAGAAATGTTACATCTATACTTTAAATATGGGTTACATAACCACTCTTATATCCAGATGTTGTGTGTGGCTAGTTTAATATGAGGCAACAAAGTGTGTTATATATTTGGACTATTTTTTAAATTGAACAACAAATAGTCGATTTTTTATTATTTATTTTTTTAACAAAATCATGTGATGACTAAACAATTTGATATTCCTTGTAGAAATGATTTTGAAATACAAACGACATAATCTTGGCAAATTTTGGTTGAAATTATCAAACACAAACTAAACTAAGAATTTTGGAAACCTTATACAAGTCACTTATGTTTCAGGATACGTTACCACTCTTACATATGTTGTATGGGGTCGTTTTAATATGAGGCAACATAGTGTGTTATATTTTTGGACTATTTTTTAACCTAAACAACCAATAATTAGTTTTTCATTATTTATTTTTTTAGCAAAATCATGTCATAACTAACCAACTTGATATTCTTTATAGAAATCATTTTGAAATACAAATGGCATAATCTTTGCAAATTGCAGTTGAAATTACCAAACACAAACTGAACTAAGAATTTAGAAACCTTATACAAGTCGCTTAATGTTTCAATACATGTGAAACCCTGCAAAACAATCAAAATATATAACAATCTTTGTTTCCTCGTATTAAAAATGCCATGCACATTGTAAGAGTGGTCATGTAACATGTGAATGAAAGTATGGACGTAACATTTGTTTCCCTCTCTTTTTTTTTTGCATATGTTACATCTAATCTAAGATTGGATGTAACATATGCTAAAAAATAAAAAGAGAGGAAAAAATGTTACATCCATACTTTAATTTACGGGTTACATAACCACTCTTAAATCCAGATGTTGTGTGTAGTCATTTTAATACGAGGAAACCAAGTTTGATATATATTTGGACTGTTTTAGAAAGTTTGACATATATTAAACTACAATTAAGTATTTTAAATAAATTTCTAAATAAATAAGTAAATTTGTTTTAGAATTGGAATAACAATTTACTCAATTTTTTTTGGTTAAAAATATCATGTCCTTAATTGTGCAATAATTTTGTTAAAAAAAACTTATATTGGAATTAAAATCAACAGGAAAAAAAAATCCAATATACATTTATTTATATAAAAATCTTAAAAATATATTTAATTATATAATTAGATAGTTTCATAACCTCAAATATAGTGTTTAACCATTTTAAAATTAATTTTCTTATATAATTAAGACCAATTATGTTAGTGTAGCTGGTAAAAGTTGTTCAATCCGATTTGAATATTTATGAAATTTGGGTCTGTATTAAGGGGCTACCAAGAACTCAAACATTATTTGAGATTAGATTTGCAGAAAACAAACATTATGTTTCGACGACACCTGTGGCTCATCCACTGGAATTTTTAATTTTTTTCTAGACTTCAAATTCCGAGAAAACGGGCATTCAAAAAATGTTTGGACAACACCGACCCATCTACTGCACAAGAAGTGAGCATGGCCCCACGTCTGGTATTTTTATTGGTATTTTTATGATAAAGTGGCATTTTAATCCTCCGCATGGCGGCCACATCCGTCCAAATGTATTAATTTAAATAGTTCAAATCTTTTAGCGTAAAGTATAATTGATTTAAAAACTTATATATTAATATAAATATATCATTATTT